>NQII01002087.1:96304-127117 GCA_002778355.1 Clitarchus hookeri | reverse complement strand
AAGAAAATGCGTGCGCAACCGAAGCCACTGTGACGTCCATAACAAAAATGTTAGGCGGAGTGCTTCGAACAAATCACGGTGTGTATCAAGCAATTGAGTCGCGACTCCAAACCAAATTTAGCGAGCGACCATCAAAATAAATAAATATACACTAAGTCAGTCGCTCTACACTCGGCGACACCAAGCAGTAAGTCGCAGATAGGGGACAAAAATAAATAAACCATAACTTAGATACAATTCACTTAAATGTCTATAAGTAGATAACAAGGCATGCGAGAGGTAGTTTCCTCTTACTGTTTCTAGTACAGGGTACTCCGGCCCATCCTGTACAGGGAGCTTTTAAGTTGAGTTACTGCTTATTCATAACTTAGTCCATTCCGTTATTTCAATTAATTACTTATTCTAACTTATAGGTATTTCTACTAACTAGACTAGGAAATTAGAAGTCCCAGGATTCTAATTAAAATCTGAAATATATTTATTTTAAAATAATTAAAAATAACAAACAAACACCTCTCAGAAGAAGAGAAAACCCAAACAGTCTTAAACAGGGCTTACAGTAATGACTAGAACAAAGAAGGTTAAACCTTTTAAAACCAAACAAATCAGTTATCCTGATGGTCAGAAAGTGGAGAGACCGTTAATGTTAATTTTAAATCTAAATCAGAAAGTTTAATCTAACAGGGACAGTTACTTAGCATAAATCTAACTTAACTTAACTCTATCCTAAGTAACGACTACACGACGCGATACTTACGTGCCAGTGGCTGATGCCAACCACCGCGCCGCCCAGCAGCCTTGCGGAGCTTCCCTTCCCTCAACTGCGGCCAACACCGTGAGTGCCCTCGCCTGACGTCAACCCACGACTGACTACCCCTCACGAGAGGAAACCCCACTGTCGTGCACATAGTCTAGCTCGAGGGGCAGACCGACGTCCTTCCCCGAGCTCATCTCTCGTGTCCCGACACCAAAACCGCGCACAAACACAATCGGGCAACGACGTCACATTACAGAACACACGTCCTTTCTGTACCGAAGCCGAGTGTGACCTCTCTACAATTAGAACAACCCTGGGCTGGGTCGAGGGCCCGCCTTAGGCACGCGTTCGCTACACTCAAGTCCACTTCATTTCACGCCCGTCTAAAAACTCTCCTTGAAATCACTCATCCCGGAACGCAGCGAGACGTTGGTCATTCAACTAGAGGCGGGCCCGTCCTCTCACCTACCCGTTTCGCAACAGCGGCCCCTCTTTCGCAGGCCAAAACTGCCCATTTCAAAGACGAAGTGCACTGAACCTTAGGACGACGATGCACTTCCGTGAAACGTTCAGCACAAGCCGACCTCTTACACCTGTCTATCACACAGTAATAACTACAAACGAATAATAATGCCTGCTTTCATAGGACAGTGTTCTTTTTTTGTACGCTATGCACGGTTAAATGAGCACTTTTAACAATCCGAAGTAGTTGTTCTACTCTCAGCTTATTGAGTATCCTTCTGTCGCATCTCTCCGTATCAATCTTATGTGACTTTCAAGAGACAGCATAAACAAAAACAAGAAGTTATTGATAACTAATTATTCTACTTTCCTCTACATGGGTGCAAACCATTTTTAGCGAAATTCTTTAAAGCTTAGATGGTAGGTAGGCGTTGACGTCTCATTGATAGCAATTCTCATTAGAGATGAAACCAAAAACATGCGAAACAGTACAAAGACAATTAAATACACGAGTGACTTACTCAGGATTCTAATTCAGAGAAACTCGTAAAATTAAGCTAGCTTGCAATCAACTGCATCTCGGAGGTAGGATTCGGAGCATCAACTTCGTATGTAATCATTCTAATTTTTTGAATGATAGGGTTCACTAACCTGGAATATTAACCCTGCCATCATTTTGACAATATATGCCTGAGCCACAAAAAACACATACGTTTACATGCCCTACCATAACACCACTTGTGTGAAAAATTTGGTTAGAATAGGTTGATTGGTCTCTGAGATATGGCATAAAGCTTTATTTATTTAAACAGTGATATCTCATACAAACTGACTATAAAGAGTTTTAGGTATAGAATGTTTCTACTAGATACCACCAGCACAAAAAGTTTGATTGAACTTGGTTAAATTGTTAAATAGATATGCCAATCATATCTAAATATTTATATGGCCGCCATTTCGAAAATTAATGTCTAGCCCTATTTAAATAATGCAACTTTACATGGCCTTCTGTAGTTGAGCCAAATTTGGTGGAAACTAGTTGAATTGTCCCGGAAATATGGCAAAGTGCTCCATTTACTCACCTGACACTATTTCGAAAAAAAAATCCTGCAAAAGAGGATCTCCGTATTGTTATGAAGTGATCAGGCCTTAGCTGAACGGCCTGCCTGATCACACCTTAAAACATGGAACCAGGGCACGAGCGTGATTGCAACAACACCTTGTGAAAGACAGTTGCAAAAATCCCCTCCACCGGCCAGTAAACGGGGCCGAAATATATTAAACAACGCGCCCGATATAGGCCAGCATAACACTGGGAGCGGCGTCTTTTGTCGTCGACCCGACCAGAGAGAAGACCACTGAAGATGGGTGTGTCCGGCCGTCGTTATCCGCCTCCTAGAATTAGCCTTCGGCAACATGAACAAGGTGGGGACTTTCCAATTATATTGTAATAGTAATGGCGTGAGGTAATAATACTTAACATAATTAATTAGCATCTTGGTATTCCATTATAAGCTCCCCCGATCAATAGTCACGTAAACAGTTATTGTATAATCCTTACGTTCAATAAACCCTATCTTATAATGCTGTGCTCTACCCAATCATGACTTATTATATCAGCTACGCCCATAGCACCTTTCAAATACGAATTAAGCTAAAAAGCTAATCCGTAACAGTGATGCTTCTAATTAATACTGTTTGCATACAAAATTTGCTTGAATTTTGTTGAAACGTTTCATTCATATAACAAATTAATCTCAATTATTTATATAAGCCCCATTAAAACATGCTTGCCGCACACAACACATGTATATTTACATACCCTACTATAGCAATACTTAGTGAAATTTTTGTCTGAATCGGTTGATTGGTCCTCGATATATGACATAAAACATCAATTGTTCACGTGACGATCGTCGTAAATGGAGGACAAAAAGTGCATGTATTAGCACATTCGACAATTGTCATATATACAATTTACGAAGTGAAATTTAAATCTATTACATAGTTTCGTAGATATAGCACACTAAGATAAAATGTTTATATAGGCTCCATTCAGAAAATAAGAGACTTACACACATAACACATATAAATTAATATGGCCTAGCACAGTACAACTTATTCGCCAAATTTGAAAGATATCGGTTGAATGTCTCCCAAAATGCGGCATAAAAACTGTCTTATTTCATGTAGGGCTGGCTATCTTACAAAATGACGGAGAAATGAGGTTTTGCATAGACAATTTTGATGTATATAAGTATATATATTCTTTTGGGCACACGCATCATGCATCAGGAGGTAGGAGTTTTTCGCCATCTTGGTAGGCGCAGTCGGCGGCTATATTGGTCGGTGGCCTGGGACGGCCATTTATCGAAAAAAATTGCCTGTTTCACTCCAAAAAACACTTCTGAAATTAATTATTTTGCCAAAATTACTGTTTTCACNCTGGGACGGCCATTTATCGAAAAAAATTGCCTGTTTCACTCCAAAAAACACTTCTGAAATTAATTATTTTGCCAAAAATTACTGTTTTCACAANGAGTTTTTCGCCATCTTGGTAGGCGCAGTCGGCGGCTATATTGGTCGGTGGCCTGGGACGGCCATTTATCGAAAAAAATTGCCTGTTTCACTCCAAAAAACACTTCTGAAATTAATTATTTTGCCAAAATTACTGTTTTCACAAAAAAAAAAAAATGGAAAAAATGAGGAAAGCAGATTTGAAGCTCCTTGAAGCAAAAGGATTAGAGGCTCTTAGCGTAATGAGACACTTAATCCTCAGAGCAGGAGAGGAGGATTCGTGACTCCGAGTCACTACAAAAAGACATTGTACTCCAGACGAGCCAATTATATGTGTCGTGTTCTAGAGTAGGAAAACCATCTAATTTATTCGTACCTGCGGAAGATGGTAAAACTAGAAACATAGTATACAAACAAGTACTTCAATAATAAAGATTTTGAAAATACATATACTTCTTTCAATTAATTTCACAGAAATGAATAGAACCAAAATCTTTTATGCCACAACAACGCGTGGCCGGGTAAGCTAGTTATGTATAAAATACTTTTATCAATTTAAATCTAATGATGTGTCCAAGCACTGGCTCGGTGAATTTCCCGTCCCTAGTTGGGAAAGCCAACTTGACACTCGGTGTTACCAGAGCTGAGGATGTATTATATATGTGCCCGGCGCCACAGCTCTGCGGTGAGCTGATGAAATGAGGATCGTTTCGGTCGACGGCTTAGGGAACTCTGGTTAACACTCCGTTACACACGATGGCGAGGCTGTAGGCCGCCTAGAACACCTTAATTAAATTACAAATAAGACACTTACGATTCTTGTGGAGTTATTTATTCCTTGCGACTCCTTAATGAACACACACAACTTTAGTACAAAACACGTGGCCTTAACGGCCCGGATCTGCGAGCGACTACGTGGCTTTATAATGTAAAACGCGACTGCACTTAACAACTCTCCGATGAGAATAAGGTTGCTCTCTCCTCGGCACTATAACAAATAAAATGAATGATCCGGTTCCTTATGTGAAGTCTCTAGCCATGAATATGAATTCAGCTTAAGATGTAGGCACCGAGGGCCTTTGTGGAGTGAGAGACTTACACGTCTTGATGTGTTCAAGTGCTGAAGAGAACTGGGAGGAAGCATGGGGCCGGCTTCCGCTACCTGAGCGTAGCCGACGCCAAGCAGCGAAACGATGAAGCACAATATACACTAAAAAATTATTATGAGATGAAAGTGACATAAATTAAATTAACCTAAGACAACATAATTTTCCCTTATTCAAATACACAATAAAAATGATTATAATAATACTAAACGTTTCCATCGTACCAGCCACAGTATTGCCACATGTATAATGTCAAATGTCCCTGGTTGTGGCTGTGTCGACTGTCTTCCATGATGAAAATTATGACATTAATTATATACACTGAATAAATAACATTGAATAAATACCCCGATGGAATACACTGATGCTATTAATAACACCGAATAAATTAGAAGCACTGATGCAATTACACTGATGCTATCATGCACACTCTCACTCGTGCCCACAAGCCCGTCGGTGTGGTGTGTCTGGTGCAGTGGACACGACTGCGGCAGTCAGAGTGGGCACAAAGGAGCTCGTGAATGCGCGGTTCACATCACTAATCAAACTGCATTACAAATTGGCTAGAGGAATTATACATACATCTTAACGCACTTGTTTACATAAACAGTGTTCTAACCTGAAATCCAATCCACACCATATTTGCAAGATGTGTTGCAGCAAAGCAATTTTAAATGTCGGGATATGGAGATTGGTTGTATGCAGCCAACGATATCGGCCTAACTTAGTTTTAGTCTATGGTAAAGTCTGCCAAAATCTACCCAGCAAACGATTTGCTCTCGTAACTCCTGCTTGAGAGGAGTAGCAAAAAGGGCATAGCCTATATGACCCAGGGGTATTTTGACCTGAAGAATGGAGCATCCCCTGCAATACTAACTCTGGTAAATGGAACACGAAATATACGAGATTTGTTCTTTTCGGCTGTTCTTTTTGACCTTTCGTCTCTCTTGATAAGCAAAAAAAGGCCGAATGGAATACACATACGAAAGTTCAAATAGAGTGGCCGAATGGAGCTACGGCAACTATGAACAAACTTCTCGTAGGCTACAGTTTTCGTAGATATAACATGCATTCCGTATTTTAGAATGACTTAAATACAGTCCATTAATGACGTTAAATTCTTGCTAATACTATCTGAACTGTAAATAACACATATCAATTTATTACTGCAAATGCCAAATTGCACCCTTGATAAAAATATATAAACATACCTATGCTTCAAACACGCACATAAATATAGCATTATTCACTTCAGATTATATAAGAAGCAATAATTGATTATTTATTCTTCATTTCTCCTTCAGTTCTATTGGCTGAAGTAGTGCTGTGCATCGTAGTAACTACAACTGGCGGAGCAATCGGAGGTTGCTATTGAAACACGCCTCCGGAGATCTCCAGTTCTACCATCGGAACATGAAGGAGAAACGAAGGGGAAACTGGAAATATGAAGCGAGGGTGTCCGAAGACCACCACCGCAGTCACCACAGTACCTCACTGCTGGTGGAAGTTTTTCTGCAGCATAGGTGGTTCTGAGTGGCGGGGGAGGTATGTGTTGCAGACATAACCAGAAAAGTAGGAATGTTAGTAGGCCTAACAATAAGGCGTATTTCAAAATACTTTGTTTGGCAATAATGTTCGAAAATGCCTCAGAAGACACTGTCTTAAGCCTAGAAGTTTTTTTAAAATTGGTCGAAAATAAAAACAAAGTGGCAAGGTGCAAACTATGCAGCTGGACTTTAGCCAAAGGTAGAGGAACCTCATATAGGCTCGATAATTTAAACGAATACAACCTTGTGAGCTGCAAGATGCTGAGAGTAATCCCAACGAAGTACATAAAGAAGAGTCAAAGTATAGTGCAAACAGTACTGAGAAGGCCCAATTAGACTAGTAAAGTTCATCAATAAATATTTATAGTCTATTAGTTGACGTGAACTATGCGTCCACGAGTTCCTTGAGCCCACTGTGACTGCCGCAGTTACATCAACTACACCAGCTACACCGGGCCACACCAACCACATCAGGCCAAGAGTGCGTATTGCGGGTCGACAAGAACGGAACTAGCATCTTCTTGCCGACAAGGATTACATAATTCAAGAGACCACCCTGCTCATGTATTACAAGAGGTAACTCTTTTAATAAATGGGTAGGCTATCCGAAACGGTGTTTACCCCAAAGCCACAGCCGTTGGGCGCACTGGCAATTGGTCGTTGCATCCTTGCAGCTCACACGGCTAAATACGATGCAACACACCACTGGGTGATGTTAGCTGGCTGGTACGCCAGAAGTGAAGAGATAAGTGCCCCAAAGTGTCGTCCAGTAGTGTACAGAATTTTCTTAAACATATTGAACACCCGCCACTGCATTTACAGCTACAGCCAGGGGTGATTTTCATTGTATAAATGGCAATCAATCATGGCATTCCACACCCCTTTGCCCAGGTGGACTCGTCCATCCCTTCAGGAGACAGCCACCTGGCAACGCTGTAGCCAGTGTAATTCAAACACATCATCGGAAGTGAGATGTGAACACTTTTATGAGAAAATGTGATCACTTATTTAATGTGTATTTATATAAGAGTAACTATGTTTTTCTAAAATGGAGATTGCCTATAAAGGCCTCCGGCATTGTAAAAAAATTATTTAGTGTGGTGATATTCCCCGTCAATTTCACAACTTCAACATTAACAGGCATTTGTTAATAAAAGGGGATGTCACCAATATGTGAAATTTAATTAATACAATTTTTAATCATTTAATCACCTCACAGAGTGTTCATGTAGTGTTTCATCGTTCAGCGTTTGATGTCGGTTCTTGTAACTTGTGATGGCAGCAGACATGACTCGCCCCAGTTTGTCTCAGCACCCAGACAAGACCAGCGGTGTTGGTTACCCGCTCTGCGAGCCCCCTCAGTACCCGCATATAGGCTGCAATCATTTAACTGTAATAGTAATATATTAGTCACCAAANAACATTAACAGGCATTTGTTAATAAAAGGGGATGTCACCAATATGTGAAATTTAATTAATACAATTTTTAATCATTATAATCACCTCACAGAGTGTTCATGTAGTGTTTCATCGTTCAGCGTTTGATGTCGGTTCTTGTAACTTGTGATGGCAGCAGACATGACTCGCCCCAGTTTGTCTCAGCACCCAGACAAGACCAGCGGTGTTGGTTACCTGCTCTGCGAGCCCCCTCAGTACCCGCATATAGGCTGCAATCATTTAACTGTAATAGTAATATATTAGTCACCAAANCGCTCTGCGAGCCCCCTCAGTACCCGCATATAGGCTGCAATCATTTAACTGTAATAGTAATATATTAGTCACCAAAACATTTGGATTTTCTTTAATGTACTGAGGGGAGAGCCAACCACCCTCTCACCGGAGAGTTTAACACAATCGGGTCTCAATATAAGACCACGTTTTTTTCACCGCTTAAGTGCTGAGTCGATTATCATGCATCATTCATGCATTATTCACATGTAGCAAGGACAGCGAATAAACCGCTCAACCAAGTGAAATCAGTGTCAATTCATTGTAGGGCATCCTTTGTAGCATCACCCGCATTTCGTTATCATATTTCAGGCGTACGAGATGGCCTACATTCTCGCCATCAGATATAAAAAGTGCAACCGTAAGTAAGCGACACCCATCAACAAACTGACAGAGGATTACCAAGGTCCCCATGGGCCGTCGACAAGACGACTCTCGTCATTAACCCACCATTATGTTATGGCGCCAGGCAATATAACATCCAACCAGCCCTGGTTACCCTCAACGACGTCATAGTGTGGTTGAAGACACTGGCTTCCGAGAGTTTGTCAAAGCTCTGAACCCAAGATACATGTGACCATGTAGGAACACAATTTTAAATGTAAGTTTGCTACTGTAATTTTGATAATGTTTTAATTTAGATTAAGTTTAACTTAATTTTTTTTATTGTGTTGTTAATTGAATTTAAACCATCCAAGAATGTAAAAGTGGTTTTTTTTTCTATGATTTCAAAATCTGTGGATTTATTTACATATTTCTTTTCTTGGCTTCCAGGTGCTTCTCGGTGACCTTTACCAAAACGTCCAGGGAAAGCTGAAAACCGAACTAACGCCAGTACTATATGTTGCTCTGACAACAGACTGCTGGGCCTCTAACAAACGAGAACACTACATTATGGCCACGGTGCATTATGTATGTAGAGAACAGTTAAATTGTGAGCTTGGAGGAGAACATACAAATGAAAATTTAGCTGAATACATATCAACGGTGATAGGTTCGTGGGAGTTAAAAGGGAAAGTATCTGCTCTTGTAACTTACAACACATCCAACAAGACTGCAGCTGTAAAATATTATGTCTCTGACATGTCGGATTTGTGGCGTATACACTGAAAATAACAGTAAATTGTGGGGTGGACAATACGACATGTGTCTCTTACTGCTCATCTATTAAAAGATTTTTCAAATAAAGTAATAGCGTAAATGAGAAGCTGAAAGATAAATCAATTACAGCAAATAAGGCACCACAGCGTCTAGTGCAGCAAGGCAACACCAGGTGGAACAGCAAATTGTAAATTGTATGCCGTTTGCTAGAAGTTAAGACTGATTTGGTGAATGTTCTGTCTGAAATGCCCAATGCAACGCCAGCACTATCAGGTGAAGAGTGGTGTATTTTAGAAGAAGCTGTGTTGAATTTATGTTACAGTTTGATACAATGAAAATGCTGTTATCGGGAAAATCATGTGACAGCCTCCCAAATTATTCCCTTTGTGCATGGGTGGAGGATCCAACTGAAGGCTTAAACCAGAAAAATGACCACGGATGTTGGCGAACTATTTTTGTCGGTTGTTTTGGACACCATAAGTCCACGCCTCTTCATCTATCAGTTTTGGTCCGTTTCAAGAGGGGAGATGTTTTTGGACCCATGGTTTTATGGTACCCATTCGAGCAGAGTAAGCTCGCAAACAAATCGAGACGGATAGTCAGACTGCTTTGCAATGGTTGAACACACCATCTACCTCATCATCCTCAAACACAGTAACTGCGGACATGTCTTGGGAATGTCATACCTTGTTACATTTCATGGCTGCTAAGGTGGCTGAAAATCGCCAAACAGCCACGGCTTCCTCTGATGCCACTGTTCTTGTTATGCAAATATTGGAATTACCACAGTTACCCAGCACAACTGTAACTTAACGCATTGGTCATATGCTGACAGGGAAACTGCTCGTGCCCTTACCGCTGTTGCCGGTTATTATATGTGCGTGCCTACTATTTTAGTACCTGCGAAAGGATTTTTTTTTTAACCGGGAAAATTATTAGCAACAGGTGGAATTAATTGTCGCCTGTAATTACCAATGAACTATTTTTTTTTGAGTGGCAGTTCAAGTTTGTTTTAACACAGATGAAAGCGGAATCTTCTTCTTCTTTTGAAATGCTTCTGTTTGATTTTCAAATGACATTATGTTTTGTTTTCATAATACTATTATGTAGTGTAAATTTTCGTTCGTAGTAATAAGACGATATATAATTTGACGCCCGATGGCTGTGTGGTGTTCGAATGAAGGGTATTTTGAGGGGTGGTACAAAGGTTTTAGGTGAATTTTGTGATTGGGACACCGAGTAGGCGCCAGACACCGTCGGCAGGAGGTGTCGTTGATTGCTGATGAACATGATGATCTCAGGGTACGGCATGCCATTCGCCCAGATGTACGAAGTCCCTCGATGATTTGTTGGATACTGATGTGCCCCTTAGGCTGTTGTATGGTGGACCTATTCAGGCTGACCCACATCATTAACTGTAAAATATCTTAGTTGAGCATACTGAATTTACGGTGACTTATGTTGAATCAGTTGAAGGCAGGCTGCAGGGGACCCATACTATAAAATGCTTTAAGGTGGTGCGTAAATAAAAGACACGCAGTATTAAAAAACCCATATAATTATCCTTGCACGACAATTACATCACAATTAGTGAAAGCTGAATTAGTCTCTTGCTTAGGAGCCCACCAGATTCTCTATGCTGAGAAAAGGCACAAAATGGACATTGTGAACTTAGGTGAAAATTACGCTTCCCCAGGCGATTCAAACACTATGAAAAAGGGGAGGCGAATCTGGGTGTGAGTTAAACAAATACATTGCAAAATTGATGTTACTATTGATAAACTACATGATTCGAAACACAAAGTAGAGTTCACCCCGAGCGCGCACGTGATGCGACCGAAACCTTGAGACACTTGACAGCAACTGAATCTGGCGAACCCACCATGTGGCATCACATGGTTCACCTGGACTACTTACTGCATGATTGGAAAACTTGCAAACAATTAAATAACACAATCCCTTGCATGAAACATGAATTAAAATGCACAATATCACCCCGAATATAAACCAACTGCAATTTGACTTGGAAGGAACGAAATGAAGATGAAACAATGTGGATGAAAAACAAATGAATTTTAGATTGAACAAAACAAAAACACTACATTGATGGTAGGTGCGTCTCTGAGTATTAATACTCTTGGTGTGTATTTCCTTTTCTTTAATAATGGCTTTTTAACTTGCCCTACAAATACGCATGCTGGGATTGCCATATCTGACTACCACAATCAGTTGAAGGAGTGGGTGGTAGTTTGATGTGCTGCACTGCCCTACACCTTTGCGCACTCGTCTCGGCATATCGCTTTACTCTCGTCATACACTGATGCTGGTTGATGCGTTGCTGTTGAGGCAGTGAACGCACAGTGTGGCAAATTGTCATAGCAATGTGACATCGTCCTGCGTCAAATCATCATAGAGAGTTTGAATATGTCAGATTGTGACATTACATCTGATGTGGACCACTCCAGCATTGTCTAGCATGGCTACTGTCACCATGTCATCAGCCCACAGCCACAAAAACCAGAATTGCATTCGGAACATGCAATCCGTGCGTTCCGATGCACGTCAGTATCGTTCACTCGTGAACGGGTCATGACAGGTTCCCAGTGAACCAGTTTAGTGTCTGTGGCCCCTGTGGAGTAATTATGTAAATTATTTAAGGAATCAAGCGAAGACATGTGTAGAATATTGCATAATATTATATAGCCCACGGGCAAGTGTTAGTGTAACTCTCCCTTACTGCATTGTAACCTAATAGCAGAGTAAACTCATGCCACATTCATATTTAATCAGGTGTAGGTTATCAGGGTAATGCCATTTGAAGTATTTTATTTGATTTGTTTCTGGTTAAGTCAAACAGTTACATAGTGAATATTCAATATTTAATTTAACTTGACTGTTCCGATAACAGAATGTCCCAGAACTTGAAAGACATAAAATTCCCATGTCATATTCGAGGCTCCACATAATAAGATTTTGTATGTAAATAAGCTGATATTTAAGAACTCAGGACTCCCGCAGGATCAGGGATGTTCATCCAGAATCTTTCAGTAATGTGTTATATGTATTTTTTTATGTTTTAATATATTGAAGTTTAATAAATTAATGTACCTCGCGAAGTGGCGCTAGTTCTCGGCCAGGACACCACTTGCCCGCGCCAGCTATAACAATCTTATTTTACGTGTTGTAGGTAGTGCACGTGCATTGTAACACGGGGGACTTTCATACTTTGTTCTCATCCATTCAAGTCAATAGCCTAATGTAGTTTACTGGAACCTTTGTGTTTTCTCAGAAGTATCCCTCATGTTTGTAGCACCCTTCCATCATCTCGTTTCCAACACTGGAGGATTAATTTCACTTTACGTTTTATTCATATCATTTTCTTTGCATTGTACCATTATGGCCGCTGTAGGCCTTGTGAGCCAGATCTGCTAAATTTTGCTTCTGTATATGTGATGTTGTATATGGAACACGACAGTATAACTTTTATTTAGTTAACTGTAAGTGTGTTCTCTCATTTATCATATTGTACTTCGGGCCCTGGCCCTATCCAGGGAATTCCTCACCGCCTTTAGGAGTCGTACTTCGCTTACAGTGTAAATGGTAATATCAAAACTTTCTGGGGAGCCTCAATACCCCAGTTATATTTACGTTTATATGTAAGTTTTGGTGCCATGTGTGTCAGGGGATACAGCCACGTGGTCTTTCGGCCCACGATCCTGAGAACAGTTATCTCCTTCTCACCCGGTGAGTTGCTCCCATCGTTCAAAATCAGGGTATCAGTGTTATGCTTTGACTTTCATTAACATGAACACCAAATGCCATCGGCATTATCTGTCCTCTACTCCTGAGGCCACATTAAATGGTTTGCCTATCTAGGTGTGGCTAAAATCAATGCAAGAATCACATGTGTGCAATACCCAGAGAAGAAAGGTCATTTCGGATCTAAAAATCGCCATTTTTGCCACTTGACCAGGAAAAACATGCTCTGCGCTGGCATTTTGTGGCTTAGGTCAGGCCCGCGTGGGACAATAGACTTTTACGTCACCGCAAATCAGTCGCCACTCGTTTGCGTGCACACAACTTCAGGGGACCGCACCACGGTAAACAACTGGACCAGTCGATACGATCTATGCGTGCAAGGAGCCCTAGAATGGTCAAGGCTGCTGCTTTCTGAGAAGATGGTTCAGAAAAATAACTGAAGACCGGATTACCGTGTCTGCCACTTCATTTATACTTCAGAGAACTTTTTGAAAAATGTCATAAAATCCATCTGCACTATACACGAGCCAATGTGTAATCAGTGTGGGAAACCCCGAATGCTCAATCCCTTCAACAAGTACAACATACAGGCAGGGATATGCAGGTGCCCGCTCACCGACTAAGACAGATATTTCCTGACCCTGCTCGTTTCCACAGTGGTCGGCTACTGCTGCACACGATTCACATGTGCAGGCATTGGCAAAGACTCTGTCCATTGTGAGATGTGTCAGCGAGCGATACACACCAGCTGCCTGTACAAAACAGAATGGATTACCATACGACATGATCAGTTCCAGTGCATGCAATGCACATTACAGTGGACAACATACCAGTCCTAGCCCCCGAAACACAAAATGCAACCAGCAACCGGTGATTACCCAACATCAACCACCAAATAGTGTTCAGTGTGTCGGGAAGAGTATTGTGTCAACCCCGACAGGACATGTATAAACTGTAAATTGTGTACTGCTAGCTTTCACCCCGCATTCGTATCTGCGGAAGAGATGTCTGCGATGGAACATTCAGATGAGACAAATGTCAACAAATGAACATGAACCCACGCGAATGCAAGAAGAATATGAACTTTTCTCGCAACATGTCCCAAGACTACCTAGTCTCCCAGTACAAAGAACTGAAATTCTACCACCCATTCCCCCATGGCGGGATATGATAAGAGCAGACACAAATCAGTCCCCGAGTAACAACCAATCCGAAGAGTGTAGGACTATGTGACACCTACGAAGTTCCAGATACACACGAACTATTCTGACTAAATAACTGAGGATACATGGGCATTTCTCAAACAGTACACAACACACCTACAATGGTACTGGGTTAATGAAGATGAATGCGCATGTGTTATTTGTAACCAACAACTAGGAGAGGCGAAAGCCTGGTGGGGTCCACCTCCAAGTATTACATGGCCAGGGGGAAATTTGTGTGTAAATTCACTGCCACATATACAAACATGTATGCCATACAAAAACAGAAAGTAGCATTTTTTGCCGAGGAAAAAATCGTTACCGAAGATCTTGACATATTCGTGAGTTGTAAACTAAGCCTAGCCGACTGGCATTACCCACACCTCCTAGATGAAGACGTGTTCGAGGCAATCGTGGAGTCTGTGCGACCCAAATACCGACCGGCCTTACATCCCATGGTGTTTAGGTGAACCCAGAATATTTTGAAAAGCACTGTGAGTTTGGCACGGGATGCAGAGAAACGCAGGATGGCCAACCTCATGGTGCAAAGTAAGTATGGGTACACAGATGCGAGAGGTAATCCCCGACACCGAAATCAACCGATCAGTCGTGGCTCAATGAGACCGTTACTGCGGGTAACTGTGGCACAAGTGACACTGCCAACCCTGAAACGTAAACAACAAGTGTCCGTTGAGCATGCCCCATTGCCGTACCTGCAAAGACGAACATACCACTAGCACTGGGTGTCCCGAACAATGTAAACATACTGCAGGGAAACAACAAAGTGGAGTACGGAAAACTGGGGCAGTTCTATCCGCAATTGTCGTGACCAGGACTCCCGAGACTACACGTGTAAACCAGATCTGTCATTATCTAGACCAGGTTAGCACCACCAGTGATCAGCTGATCAGAATGCCTATATACATAGACGAGTGGAACACTGTCGCCCTGATCGATACGGCCGTACCACACAACTTCTTGCAGGCCAAACTAGTGGGTCACAAGCTGATCAACAGAGTTAACAAACTGTACAATTGGCCACTTTGAACAGGACCAGCGAATGTTTGGGCGTAGCCCAAGTATAAATTCAGATTCACGACTGTTCTATGGGCATCTCCGCTCTTCTCTGATTTTAAGGGTATCCTGGCTTCGACAGCATAATTTTGACGTGACCAAGCTTGGCTACGACGATAAAGCCAACTTGATCTGCGGTGTTTCCAGAGTTGTGAAGTAATATGTGTGTGCCCTGCGTCACAGCTCTGCGGTGAGCTGATTAGATGTAGGGTCGTTCGGCCGACAGCCTAGGGACTCTGGTAAACACTCCGTCATACACACGTTGCCGAGGTTGTGGGCCACCTCGCACGCCTTACTTGATTATCAATAAAAACAGTGGTGCTGGTTGTTAAGGTATTTATTACCCCGTTATGTACACTCAACTATACAGAAGACACGTGGCCTGAATGGCCCGGAACTACAAGCGACCACGTGGTCTTATCATGTGAAGCTCGAAATGCACTTTTGATTCCCGATAAATAATAACCTCGCTCTCCCCTCGGCGCTATGCAAGTTAAGTCAGGCAAGAGGTGATGATAATGTGTCGGATGCGACTCGATACTGTTCAACAGATGATGTCCTTGCGAGGGCTTCTGTGGAGTGGGGAGAGCGTAACGTCCGAGCTCGTCCAAGTCCTGGCTAATACTGCCGGTAATGTGCGTCGGCTTCCGCCGCCTAGACGCCGCCGACGCCATGCGGTGGTACAGTGAAACATAATATACACTAAAAGATGATTATGGGATGAAAAATGATATGAACTAAATTAACACAACAAAACATAATTACAATTACACAAATACATAATAAAAATGATAATACTTATTCTAAATGTTTTCATTGCACCAGCCACAGCATTGCCAAATGTAGAATGTCACATGTCTCTGGCTGTGGCTGGGCAAATTGTCTCCTGATGACAAAACAAATTATAAATGAATTACACACTGACATTATTTACAAATACACTGACGAAATAAACTGAATAAATAATAAACACTAATGCACTCGTGCCCACAAGCCTGTCGGTGTGGTGCGTCTGGTGTGGGCATACTGCGGCAGTCAGTGGGCAAAAGGACTCGTGAACATGTGGTTCACGTCAATACCATAATCGAGATTGCTATGGATCGCATGGTCTCTAGGGTATTGTACCATCACATATGTGGATTACATGATCTGGTCGAAAATGTGGAAAGAACATGTACAACACCTATCTGTCATCCTAGAGCGGCTGGCTATGAATGGACTGACTTGCACGGATTGGAAATGTCACATTGGCAAAACATGTTTTCAGTCCCTAGGCNGCGGCTGGCTATGAATGGACTGACTTGCACGGATTGGAAATGTCACATTGGCAAAACATGTTTTCAGTCCCTAGGCGATATGGTCAAAATCCGAAGGGATCCAGCCAAGCCACAAACAACCAAGTTTAATTCTGGCCTACCCCACTCGTTAATTGGTTGATGCACTACATACAGGATTTTGCCACCATAACAGGCCCGATAACTGCCCTGTTATCCACACAATGGGGCTCTCAATGGGACGATAATGCTCAGAATGCATTCGAAGATATAACGTATCGCTTCCATCAATGCGACAAACTATTTCGTTTAGACCCCCACAGGCATTTANCAATGCATTCGAAGATATAACGTATCGCTTCCATCAATGCGACAAACTATTTCGTTTAGACCCCCACAGGCATTTATACCTATAGACAGATGGCAATCAAAAGGGGCTTGGCACCATCATATTTCGGAATGGCGACGACAGGAAGCAAAGAGTTATAGACTACAGCAGTGTGAAGTTCGCCCTGCGTGAATGTAAATACCATGTGAATGAAAGGGAATATCTGGCTATTGTTTGGTCATTATAACATTACAGCCAACACCTAGAGAATCTGCGATTCATTTTGATGAATAACAATCGTTGCCTGATGTGACTCCATAGCATGTGCACCATCCGTAGTAAACTCTCATGGTGGTCCTTGTTACTGCAGGCCTACGATTTCGTGATGAAAATGTCCCAGGCGAATAAAACCAATTATCCGACGCCCATTCTCGCATGTCCTGTACTACTGATATAGCGTGAAATGAAGACGAATGGGAAGTCTTGTTCTCGCCTAACAATCTGCCCACTGCTAAGTTGCAACATGCCACCATGGATGTGGCTGATGCCCCCAAGACCTAACAAGTGATAGTGTATGAATGAGTGCTCACCGCACAACAGCTGTCTGCTGACGTCGCTAGGCATTGCACGCAGTGTGCTCGGAAACAGCTGATAAACTGGTGCGTGGTCGATCACAGCTTGATGACCTGTCCTGTGGGGTAGAGGGGTACTGGCGAACGTATGGCTTGGATGAAATACACACGCTCATTTTGATGCATTTCCATGCCAGCAGTCTAGCCACCCACTCAGGAGCTGCGCAAACCAAGCTATGCTTAATATCAACATATTTATTGCCAGGGCTCACCTGACAAGTGCGGGAGTTTGTGTGTGCCTGCGAAGTGTTGAATTGCCTAAAAACATGCTGCATGGATGGTGTTATCCAACAACAACCCAGAGTACCAGAACAACCGTTCCTAACAATAGCTTTAGATCTGTTGGGGCCATACCCTGCGCCGAATGGTAAGCGATTTTTGTAAGTGGTGATGGACTTATGCACCAGGTGGTGTGAAGCCTACCCTATCCCAATGTAACACCTCAAAAGCATAGTGGATGCTTTGCAAAACGACTTCTGCATCCGCTTGGGCTACCAGAAAGTGACCCTCTCTGTTAATGTACCACAGTTCGGGGGGAAACCTTGGCGAGAACTCTGCACCAAATGACGGGAAATACACCACACAACAGCTGTGTACCATCCCCGCACGAACCTCACGGAACAAAGGGACCAGGAGTTCAAGGTACAATTCTGTCTTTGTGGGGTGATGACCACACTTCCTGGGCCACACATATCCTGGAGATCTTGTTCTGCCTCAAGATGAGGCCACTTGCCACTCGCCCGCAGAACTGTTATACGAACATGGAATTGCACGGCCGAGGGAATATGCATGCCAGCAACTGGCATCGAACTAAGGACCCTCATATACGAAAGTCTGGGTAGAGCACTGCCAGCAGAGGCTCGAACGAGCTGTATAAAGGCAGGAACATTACTTCCAGCAGTGACTGCCAGAAACCACACTTCGACCGAAAGAACTGCGAATGGGACAGTTCATTTACATGCGAGAACATCAGCATCCTGCTGCCCGTGCCAATTTCTGCGTGGGGCTTTCTCCCCACTGGAGTGAGCCCCACATAGTGATACGACAGAATGGCCGCGCAGATACTACGGAAACAGCAGTAGCAGTCGCTGCGTCTCGATGGCGGCAAGGCCACCAACCTGCAAGCCAGATACAGGGCCAGCTGACCAGCCCCGCAGAGCCAGTAAGATAATCCCTGCTAAGGTTAAGTCAAACCAGCACCAGTTGGCATGCGACCATGAAGGAGGGCGATCCGGTTCTGTACAGCTCCTATCACCGAGATGGCTGATCCCGTGACCGAGGCATCACTCAATCATCTGCTGCACCATGTGGACTTGAGCCACCACCATTTGCCATGACAGTGGCCTCTCCAAGGGGATGGCATTTGACATAGACAACCCCTGCGTGGTTTGGCTTTGGTACTGTCACCACGTCATTAGCCTACATCCGCTGCACCATTACAGTTTTCGGTACACGCATGCAGTATGTTCCAATGCACTCACTCGGAGAGTTGGCACCCATTCCGTTCAAAGTAAGATAATTTGTTTTATGGTTTGACGTTTATTAACATGAACACCAAATGCAGTTTGTATTATATGTACCCTATCGGTCAGACCACGTTACATCATAAATTTCTTTATGTTTGCTACATTTCGCTTGTTTACTTGATTTAGTTTCTGTAAAGATACTCCTAGTTAAACAATGCTGCCGTTGCATCGAAAATGCTTATTTTTATTTTGGCAGGTGATGCTGAGAAATATGGAAATAGTTGTAGCCATGATGTGTGTATTTAATTTCTTAAAGAATAAATATAATATGCCCAAATCTTTCCCATAAGATAGTGCAAATCTTTAGGGTTCCGCGCCAATACCTTTCTAAATTGATTACATGTCATCGATTTAACCTGTCGCTTAACAAAGGAGAACGCGACTTTAAAACGTTAGTAATGATGTTCAGCTAAATCCAACAAGACCAATTAAAAGTAAAATCAAATGTATTTCCTGATAATTTGAACCAGAAATACCCATCTCCTACATAATTACTGGTCGCGGTGCGCATTCACTAACTTTAAGCTCCGGCATTAACTTCTATCCCTATCGTCTAGCATATGCTATGCCAAGCAGAACATTTGTATGCCAGCATTCAGAGATCACCGGGTGTCTTCGACTGAAAACGCGGGAAGCACTAGGCTAAAGTCCTTATGTATTCGACTATAAAAAACATATTTCCATTCCTTGCATATCCAGGATGTTCCTACAAGACAAATACGCGATGACCATAATTTTGTTTGATATTACTTTTTGCAAAAAAGTAGTGCATTCTAGGAACTTGGAGCTTTATGAATTCTCACTTTACGTCTGTGTACTTGTATGATCAGAAAAGGAAATTTTAATAAAAAATAAAAGGTAAAAATTATGATTGAAAATTTATTCGAGCGCATTTGTATTTCAATTTTATTTTACTATCGTTTTTCGCTAGTATTAATTTTGTAGCTAAATATAGACCTAAAATGGAAAATATATAAAGGGCAGGCAAGTTTTGTTTTGATACATTGGCTGCCATGTGTTGCTTGATAATAATACCTATATCATGATAGAGTTGTGTCAAAGTGCGGTTGTGTATTAGTTGCGAAGGTGTATTTAAAATACTATGTTATTATGATTGTCATTAATGTTCGTAGCCAGCAAATGTTAGGAATATTATGTTAATCCGGGTGGACACGTTATTTAGGTTTCACGTATGAGTAAAATGACCGAGGATCACGGGACGTTGTTTAGTGACGATGATGATGAATCAGATAACGGTTATCAGGTTCCTGAAATGCAAGGAGTTCTTAGCAAGTGGACGAATTATATTCATGGGTGGCAGAGCCGGTTTATAGTTCTTAAAGATGGAACGCTTTCATATTACAAGTCGCAGCAAGATACAGGATTTGGTTGCAGAGGATCAATTAGCCTGTTCAAGGCAACTATTAAGGTGACAATAAAGATATTTCTGTGCTGTGAGTGCCTTATAGGAATGTTAAAACATCTTATGTAAGTTCTTTCTGAACATGTTTGGTATTCGCTGGCCCATTGCTATTCGAGAGTTAGGTATGTAAACTGTCAAGCTCAAATGGGGCAGAGTTGCAAAAAAAAAAAAAAATTTAACTTTTTTTCATTACAACCATAAAAGTGCACCACAATTAAGTCTAGCCTTCATTTCGCTGTATAACGGCGTACCAAAGACTAAAAAGGCATGCTATGTTGACAATTTTCTTGTTCAATTTGCATAAATGATCACAAAAGAGAATGAAACTGGTAAAGCGGTTTTCACAATAGAGCGATGCGTTGTGCCAGATTGTTGCATCGAGCGTTGTTTGAGTCTTCACAATAGTGTGATGATCTGTCGCTGGTCACTGGCATCACAGACCGTACTGCCTCCGGTTATCCTGCAAGGAAGCTTACAATGAAGTGATAAGCTAACTAAATGCAGTACATTTTTTTGCCTTTTAATTAATAAAATGGGTTAATTTTTATTAACATAAATTTTTCTTTTATAGAAGTATTCTATTAATATTTGAAATGATATTTTAGAACGTGAACAACTCTACAGGCATAGGAAAACATTATACTTTTGTTTTCCTAAAGAAACGAAAAANAGTATTCTATTAATATTTGACATGATATTTTAGAACGTGAACAACTCTACAGGCATAGGAAAACATTATACTTTTGTTTTCCTAAAGAAACGAAAAATCTATATAAATTTGGATTATTATTGGTATCTCTGAAAGTTGTTTATGTAAATTTTCATTTCTTCTATACTGCAGTTTTTTTGCCAGGTTATTTATTAAGAAATACACAAATGTTATTCTTCTTATTCCCAGTCACTGGTGACAAGTGTTTAAACCAATGTTTGTTGATCGTACAACGCTCTTGACGTCCGTCGCCAGGGTCAATGCTCTGATTGGCTGAAGCTTGTCGCGCCACATCACGTCGCTCAATTGTAAAAACCGCGTAACTTATACCTTTTAATATTCTACTGTAATTTGCATTGCTGTGTAATAATTTATTTTTGGCAAGTATATAATGATTGTGACAGTTTGCATTGGTTTGCAAAGTAGTAAACATAGCTTAGAAAAATTAAATTATTTTATTTTTAAAAAACTTTACTAGGCTTATGTGTGAATAATAGCAACTAAATGTTTAAGTCGATTTTCACCACAATTTTTCTAACAAATTTTTAGGTTTATCAAAAGCCCTTGCTTGAACAGTTACGTTAGGAAATAATGTAGGATATTGGGTGAGCATAAAAGCTTGTTCAAAGGGGTCAGGAGGAATTAAGATGTGCTTTTTGAAGAGCAGGAGTTTTCTTTTACTTTCTTATGGCCCACTAAATACTTTAAGGCATTTATCAGCACAAAGTCACATAGTTATAAAACTGAAATTTTAGATGTTTAGTGAAACTTTTGTATTTTATGTTGCTGTTATACTGTGCGAAGTTACAAATAATAAAAATGGTGGTGTGAAAATAAAAGGGAATTTTAAATGAATAATTATGTAGAGATATGTTGATCAAGCGTGTGATGCTTAGCAAAATTTATACTACGCAGTTTACGTTATCTTTGCTCGTGGCATCTAGCTGAACTGTAATGACGCCAGGGGCATCGGCTTCCCTTTGTTTTACACACAGCGTGGGAAAATTCTTTTGTCTTTAAAATGCAATGAAAGTATTACTGATTATTTAGATCAAAACCAGGTAGGTAATTAATGTGGTACTTTTGACACATTAGCAGTAATCATTAATGAATTATGAATTAGGTGAAGACACATTTACCCTTTTGCATTTAGACATAAAGACACATCATTTCATACCCTTTTTATGAAATAAAACACCCAAACATTAAATTACTCTAGAGAATAAAATATTGAAACTAATTTCAAATACTACACAAAACACAAAATGATATGTGGAAAAATTGAGAATTCTATGATAAATAAAAAATATTCAGGGCAGAAAATCCAGAAATATTAATCAAATCAATAAAAATATTTGCTGTCGTTCAATTAAGAAAATCAGTTTTATTAGTTCTGAAGGTAATTATTAAATTTAGGGGCTTTTCTGGAAAACACAAATAAAATTCCAAATTATGATATATTTCTAGTCTACTAATGACGCAGAACACGATTATACTAGGGGCATTAACGTCAGACTAATTTCGTAATATGTTCTAACCTAACAGAACCTCCATGATGGGTGAATCACTATTTTACATTTTTAAACTAACCTAGGATTGTTTGGTTTTACACTAACTTAGGATTTTTGTATTTTACACTAACTTAGGATTTTTGTATTTTACACTAACTTAGGATTTATGGATTTTACACTAACCTAGGATAGTAGGGTTTTACACATACCTAGGATATTTTTGGGTTTTACACTAAACTACGAATGTAGGATTGTAGGGATTTAAAGGAACTGTAAAACATACCAAAAGAAGGTAAATTAACTCACCTAGGCAGGGGGCTGGTATAATTCCTCTGACGTTAATAGACTTAAACAAACACATTTCACAAGTTTTTTAAATATGTTCTACTTTTTTAACATTACGCCCTCTTGAATATGAACAAGGTAAGCTGCGCAGAACTCATTAATGCAACTTTTGTTGGTCTAGGACGTTTCTTTCAGAAACGTAAACAAACTGGCTATACTGCTCATTTCACAATTTTGTTCAATTTTTTTAATATGTTGTACTTTTTTAAAGCTACGCCCCTAGTATATTCGTATTCTACGTGATTAGTAGAGTAGAAATATATCATAATTTGGAATTTTTTTATAGAGTTTTTTATAAAAGCCCCTAAACTTAAATACTGTCCTACCAACATACCTTCATTAATTAAAAAAAAAAAATTTAAAGTCCAAAAATTACTCTTTTGAAAATTCAAGTTAATTTGATAATCAAAACTGTTCAAAATGATTGCATTGCACATTCACAACAGTTCCTTAAAATTGCAGCTCCATATCCAAAGTAGTTCATACTTATTCAGTAATGGTGGAGACGGCAGCTCACGTAGTTTTGCATTGCACTTCAAAACTACCGCAATGCGTTTTCGGCCTCTATTTTATCACGCCCCAGATATTGAAATAAACCAAGCGCCTCTCGTACACCTTTCCTAACCTTGTGATGGGTGCTAAATGCAAAATTAAATTTATTCTTACAGAACAAATGTTACGATGTACCGCTGTCAATAGCGTCTAGGGAGAGATTTTCAATCAAAAAGGGTTTACACAGTGACGCTAATTAAAAATGGGAAATTCCAAAATATTAGTCGCTTCCTGAGACCTGGCACTTATTTTATTAGAACTGTAATTAAATGCATTCCTCCGTGGCAAAACACGCTTGATTAAGCCAGGTGGAGTGGAAAAAAAAACTGTGACAATATAATTAACAATTACAAAGATATTGAGCTCAACAGAGCAAAATAACAGAAAATGTATAAAACCGTTAAAATATGTCAAATGTAAACAAACAAGTAAATAAATAAGAATTTTGAGGCAATGTCCTTAATTACACTTCTACCTATACATAAGGGTATAGGGGCTTTAGAAATACGTTCAAAATAAATGAACACTAAACTCAAAACAAACTAAAAAATAAAAGGAAATGGCTTTAAATGCTGAAATCATTATAACGTTTCAAAATTTTGACATTCAAAAGTTATTACGTACACAAAAAGTTCCAAAATTATGTAGAGTCACTGTTTCATTTGCGCCGGCTGTTTTATTTTTTGATTTGCATTTTATACAATGTTGTTATCTGCTGTACTAGATTTTGATGATAGGTACCAAATATATATTAAATCATAATTTTAAGATTGGAAGTTTGGTAAGCCTATGGAGTCCTGAAATAAATCTTTCTTAATAAAACTGTTACAGGGCATTAGTTCATCAGTTGGTAATTATTAAGATTAGGGGATTTCCTGAAAAACACAAAAAAAAATTCAAAATTATGATATATTTCTACTTTACTAATCACGTAGAACACGAATATACTAGGGGCGTAGCTTTAAAATAAGTACAACATATAAAAAAAATTGAACAAAATTGTGACATGAGCAGTTTTCCGATTTGTTTACGTCTATTAACGTCTACCGCCATTAATAATGGCCATGCATTGCTGATTCCACGCTACCTAGTGGCCACGGATGTCATTACGGGCATTTTAACTGTCAATTTAAAAAATATCAGTCGCCATAGCGTCTTTGCCGGGTCTCGTGCCGTCCCAATCAGACGGATTTAAAAACATAGAAAGCAATAACGAGTGCTTCTGTGCGTTATATTTTACTGTAAACGAGTGTTTCATTGCGTTATATTAGGCTGAAAACTAGTGATTCAGTGCGTTATATTTGCGTATGTGCCAGATTTGTGGAACACGGTGTTCCGTCAAGTGAGGTAAGGTTGAATTGGCCGTTGACAGAGGAAGTATATCCGGTGAGTAAATTGATATTCTTTTGGTGTGTTTTACGGTGCCTTTAAATCCCTAAAATCCTAAATTCGTAGTTTAGTGTAAAACCCTACAATCGTAGGTTAGTGTTAAAACCCTACAATCATAGGTTAGTGTAAAACCTAGTTTAGTTTAAAACCCTAAAACCTAGGTTAGTTTAAAAATGTAAAATAGTGATTCACCCATTGTGGGGTTAGGTTCTGTTAGGTGGGCACATATTTAGAAATTAGTCGTACGTTAATGCCCCTCGTATATTCATGTTCTGCATCATTAGTAGAGTGGAAATATACAGTTTTCCGTTAATATATATATTTTTTTTTTACAGAAAAGCCCCTGAACTGCATAATTACCATTTTAGTGTTATAATCTAACCTAGGATTTAACTTTTTTAAGGTAACCTAGGATTTAACTGTTTTAATCTAACCTAGGATTTAACTGTTTTAATCTAACGGAGGCTTTTAGGGTTTTAAAGTAACAGTAAAACATACCGGAATAATGTGAATTTAATCACCTAGGTAGGCCAAAACAACCTTAATTCAACAAACTGGCAAACCTCCAGGTAACACCCGCCACATAGATGACTGTCACGCACAGAAGCACTCCTACTTGCACCCTCCATTCTTAAATCACAAGCCTTCACAGTCGGATTTGGACGTCACAACTCACGCGATCAGCAACACTCCACTCGCCACGAACCGCATTGCATCTAAACTGCAACTGACCTACGGTAACGTCTACACACCTACAGCAAACAGGTGACTGCCAATATACAACATGGCGTCAGATGTAAACAAAGCAGCCAAACTCCTAGTATATTATCGGTAATTATTAAATTTAGGGGCTTTTCTGAAAAACGTAAAAAAAATTAAAAATTATGATATATTTCTACTCTACTAATCACGTAGAATACGAATATACTAGGGGGGTAGCTTTAAAATAAGCACAACATATTTAAAAAAATTGAACAAAATTGCGAAATGAGCAGTATAGCCAGTTTGTTTACGTTTCTGAGAGAAACGTCCCTGACCAACAAAAGTTGCATTAATGGGTTCTGCACAGCTTGCCTTGTCCATATTCAAGAGGGCGTAATGTTAAAATAAGCAGAAAATATTTAAAAAACTTGCGAAATGTTTCTTTACGTCTATTAATGTCAGAGGAATTATACCGGCCCCCTACCTAGGCGAGTCAGTTGACCTTCATTTGGTGTGTTTTACGGTTCCTTTAAATCCCTTCAATCCTACATTCGTAGTTTAGTGTAAAACCCAAACATCCTAGGTTAGTATAAAACCCTACTATCCTAGGTTAGTGTAAAACCCTACTATCTTAGGTTAGTATAAATCCTAGGTTAGTTAAAAAATGTAAAATAGTGATTCACCCATTGTGGGGTTAGGCTCTGTTAGGTTAGGTGGGCACATATTACGAAATTAGTCGGACGTTAGGGATTACAAAATTAGTCTGATGTTAATGCCCCTAGTATATTCGTGTTCTGCATCTTTGATAGAGTGTAAATATACCATTTTCCGTGAATTATTTTTATTTTTACAGAAAAGCCCCTAACCTTAATAATTACCAGGAAAAACACTTTCGTCCCACTGATACGGCCTCCCTTCGAGGTCACACGTTTTACCATGTGTTGATGGACCGTACTTGTGGCGGTGTCTGTCTTGTGGTGAAGGATTCTGTTTACCATGAAGCTGTTGCCCTTTGCACCACTCTGCAGGTAGTGGCAGTCAGGATTTTCCTAGGTATGTTTGTCACTATTTGTAGCATATATGTATCCCCAAACCAGCATGTTAGCTTAGCTGATTTTGAGGTACTTTCATCTCAGATCCCACCTCCATTTCTGGTTGTTGGCGACTTCATTGCTCACAATCGGGTATAGGGTTCTGACCACAGTGTTGGCTGGGGCCGTGCAGTTGAGTCATGGCTCAGTTCTAATATTGCCCTTTTGAACACTCGTA
Organism: Clitarchus hookeri; assembly: GCA_002778355.1. Lineage (NCBI taxonomy): Eukaryota > Metazoa > Arthropoda > Insecta > Phasmatodea > Phasmatidae > Clitarchus > Clitarchus hookeri. The sequence goes on along the minus strand of NQII01002087.1, from coordinate 100,204 downwards.
CTCCTACTCACTTACCACCCACACTGGCACTTCATCCTGTATTGATCTCTCTTTCTGTAGCCCAGCTTTGGTCACCCACTTTGATTGATCTGTTTACTCCGATCTCTGTGGAAGTGACAGTTACCCAATCATATTGTATCATGTGTCGTTTGCTGCCCTACCCATACCATCACGGTGGGTACTTAAAGCTGACTGCGCTCATTTCCACCATTCCTTCTACTTCACTGCTGAGGTTCCCTTTGACGTAAACGTGGTGATGGCATTCTTTTAACTCTATTGTTTTGTTAGCTAAGGAGGCTCCATCTCTCAGTCTTCACCTTGTGGTTGTAGACGTGTTCCTTAGTGGAGCGATGAATGCAGGGATGCTATCCGTGCTAGACGCTTGGAGGCTGCCATACAGATAATGTTTTTGTGAGGGCAGCACTTCCTTGCCGTCTTCTTTTACCTGGAAAAGGCGTACAACATGTAATGACGCAATATTCTTAATTTTTCGGGACTCGGGTGTAAAATTCTTTCGTGTGTTTGAAGCTTTGACAAGCTTAGTAATATTTTTATCTGGTTCCAGTTTAAAGCCGTGGTGGCTCGTTTCCCGTGTTAGTTTATCCGGCAGACGTGTGCTTTTGTAGGTTGGCGGATGTCTGCTGTTTACGTTTTATCAGGAGGACGGTTACAGTTTTCGTTTCGAACTTTGGTTTTTTGTTAGGCGTCAGCAGTAATTAAATATTTTCAGGCGACATCGACAAGTTTTAGTTTCTCCGACGCAGTTTTGTTGTACGAGAGGTTAGTTTATCTGGTTGTTGACGGCGAAGTTCGTTTATGTTGACGGCACAGGATTAGTTCCTGCGGCATAGTTATGATAACGTTGTGGAGAGCGTGCGTGGCCAGGCCGTTATCTCAGGAGAGGGGGGTGATAGGCAGCACAAAAGAGGCGTCTGTCTGTCGCCCTTCGAGCAGTCTGACTTCTTCACTTCAAGTCGCCCGTGAGGGCAGGTCAGTGAGTCACTTCAACTCAGTCGTTTGAGGCAGTCGTGGTACAATGATCGCTTAGGTTGCGACGGCTGCGACGCTAAACCCCCACATTCGCCACTAAACTATATTATTTTAATTCTCTGCCGGTGTAGGAGGTAGCCACATTTTAAGTTTCTTCGGGTCAGTTGTTTTAAGCACATAATTAAGTAAACAACTGTGGCTCCGTTCTGAACATTTATATTTATCTGTGAGAGGTTCGTACTCTGCATACTGGAAATTCGTCTGTGAACTGTGTGTAAAAAGTTAAATAAACATATAACAAATACTCTGGAACTTATTTCATAATTAATCGGCATCCATTCACTGAGTCTCATGTTTCTACCTCTGAGCAAGCCGTGGCAACGTAAACATTCGGCAGTGTAAGCGGCCGAACGTTACAATATGGCACCTTACTGTGAGGCTGCAATATTATAAATATAACGTAACGAGCCGCGGGAATGTTACAAACACAACATGGCGACATGGTATTTTGAAATAGCTGTCCACTTGGGGATTTTGTGGACATCTCCTTGGTTTTATACTGAAATTTATGTCCTTCCATACATTCAAAGTTTGCAATGGTGCTTCCTATTCTCAGGAGTCGTTCCGGAGAATGGTGTGCCACAGGGGAGCATTTTGAGTGTCACTGTTTGCCATCACCATCAATGGCATTGTGCTTGTCGTTACAACCACCTGTGGAATGTGCGATGTATGTTGATGACTTTACTATTTTCTGGCATGCTTCTCTGTGCATGGCAGAATGTCATGTCCAGCTTGCTGTCCACTGCCTTGGCGACTGGGCAGACACCTTGGTTTCCAGTTTTCCACCGCCAAGACACAGGTGGTCCACTTCTGTAGAAAATATGGCATCTTTCCATCCCCCGAGGTGCTTTTACACAGCTCTATTTTGCCTGTTTCCAATACTGTTAAATTTCTAGGCCTCTTGTTCGATTGTAACACTCTGGGAGGAGTCATGTTCAGTCCGTGAAGTCTTGTTGTGTAAGGGACCTGAATCTTTTGAAAACGTTGAGTGCTCGAGTAGTTGCGACTAGGGTGCTGACACAGTCACTCTTCAGCTCTATCGTGCCTTGGTCTGTAGCAAACTAGACTATTGCAGTGTCGTTTATTCTTCTGCTAGGCAGTCTGTGCTTAAACCGTTGACGAGGTTCACCATGCTCGTGTTCCCATTGTGACTGGGGTTTTTCGCACAAGCTCGGTCGTCGGTCTTTGTGCTGTGGCGGGTGAACCTCCTTTACTTTACAGGTGTGACCAACTGCTGCTTTCCTATGGTGTGCAGATGCGTTTGGACTCTTTGTATCTTCACCTCACTGCTTTTCTCCATCCATCACCCCATGAACGGCTGTACTCTGCTAGACCATGTTCTCCTCAGCTAGCATCTGTCCACTTTGCACATGCCCTAAAGCGGTATACTTATCTCTGTTTGTATTGCCTTTGCTTCGTGAACAGAAGGGCCTTTTCCTTGATCTTGTCTCTTTCGTGTTCCCTTGGTTTAATTTGCTTTTACACTGATGGTTCCAAATCAGGTATCTCGAATGGGTGTGCCTTTGTTACTGGTGCTTGTCAGTATCTCTTGGGACTTCATCTCCATCTTGCAGTATTTTAACTGCAGAACTTTTTGCTATTTGCAAGGCTCTGTGTTTTATCGGCAGGGAATTTCACCAAATGCCTTGTGTTCTCCAATTCGAAGAGTGTGCACCTGCTTTGTTCCACAATCCGGGAGAAGCTAGTGGGGGCTGTGCGTGTTGGTGTTTTCATCGTCTTCGTGTGGGTTCCAGGGCATGTGTGCATCCCTGGCAATGAAGCAGCGGATATCTAGGCCATTCACGGTTACTTCACACTTTTCTGAAGCCCTGCTAAAGTTCTTCTTCTAGAACATTCCTTCGCCTCGTGTAAACAAAGCTTAACTAAGTCTATAAAATTACACCAAAGGGACAACACACCGTATTTGTCCGCACTCACTGAATATAACATTGCATTACCAACACACTTATTTTCTCCATGTGTTTATTCATTCTAATTATAAAATTAAGTATTACAATTTAAAGATAAAATTAATTAAAAGTTAATTTTAATGAAAAATAAGGTACTTTTATAGTAACACAAGTATAATATGCTTGTGATATTCAATATAATTACGAAACAACTAAACATGCCATACATGGTGTGATTTTTCATAGGTTTGATTCAAAAAGAGTGAAGAAACCACAAATAGACTATAGTAGCTAAGGAGGCATGCAGCCTTCCACCCTGCGATCCTCGTGTCCCTAAGTGCGATGTGATTCATGTAGTCTATGACGTTTTCTGGCATGATTGGCAGCGGGAGTGGCCTTCTCTTCCACTGTCCAAAAAGTTACGGACCTTCTCTGACTTGCCTGTTTGCACTCGTCCAGATGTTTCATGCACCTGCAGGGAAGATGTGCTTTCTCGCCTTCACATCGGGCACACTGTCCGACATGCAAATATCTGCTTCGCGTAGTGGAACGCACCCCTGCCCTTCATGTTGCCAGTGGCACTCCCTTGACTGTCCAGCACATTCTGGTGGAGTGTTGCAGGTATTACCAGGCTTGTCTGGCATGTAATATTTCTGACGACATACGGCGAATGCTGTGTGATGGAAGTACGTCTGTGAGCAGTGTATTCCCATTTTTTTGTGCGACACGTCTTTTTAATATATTGGGATTTCTTTTTTTTTTGTGGGTTGTTGATTCTCTGGAATATTTGTGCCTGTTTTGTTAGTTTGTTTTGCGACTTTCCTTTTTGCCTCCTGTGGATGTTTTTCATATGTTTTTGACTTAACATTCCTGTTGCCATAACAGACCATACTGCTGAGTGCCCCACAATCCCACACTCATTCACTAACTTGCCCACCCA
>NQII01002087.1:19167-95917 GCA_002778355.1 Clitarchus hookeri | reverse complement strand
TACTTGAGACTCTTCACAAATGCTATTTTTTGACCATGAATCAGGTAGCAAACTAATAATTTTAATATTTTGTTCTTTGCTTGCTAACGCCTATTTTTTCTTTTTCCCTTTTTATCAATTCATCATATTCATGTTCAGTACTTGTGGACTCCAATTTTCTTATAATGGCATCTGATTTTTTTCAGTTTTCCTTTTCAATGCAGATAACTGCGGAGACTTGTTTAGTTTAATTATTTTTGAAGTGAGAGATACATTTAGTCTTAAATGCTCACAACTGTCAGTGGTGCCCAATCCTTCTTCTTGAGTAAGCTCCTAAGAATCAGTACTAAAATCGAAGTCATTTTCAGGTTAGTTTTCCAGGAAGGACATAATGATTTTCCTGGGTTTAAATCTACAGAGATTTTCTTTGGCTTTTTTTCACATATTCAAACTGAATTTCCCTCAAGTTATTCCTTATTTTTTATAAGAATGGGATGGATTACAACATATTTTTCCAAATATGTGATTATACTTCCTCTCAAATATTTATTTTTGTGATACTGAAAACCGTGGGAATTAAAATTGGTCAGAGATTTTCAAGGAAAAAAGGAAACATTTCTGAAAAATTTTAATTTCTTCCTTGTTTGCTTCACGTCTTACTGAAGTTGCATGTTCATAGGCGTATAAAATAAAAACAGTCACGTACATTAATATGACCTACCACACTTTATTCGCAAGACAGTGTAGTGTAGAGATTTATATATAGGTTCGGGGAACTAGTCCCCCAATTTTTTGGTATTAGACTTCAAACATCGGACTTTGTTTACGCCTGCAACTTTGGAGCACCCGTGTGAACAAAGTCGGACATTTGAAGACTTATAGCAAACAAATCGGGGATGATTCCCCTGTATCTTTGAATATACCGCTACACTACACGATCTCGCGAATAATAAGTGGTAGGTCTTGTTAACCTACCCAACTTAGTTTTTTTTTATAAGCCTCTGAACAAGTGACTTTGGAGCGCACCCAGGTGAATGAAGTTCGATGTTTGAAAGCCTATAGCAGAAAATGGGGCCGAGTCTCCGGGATGTTTTAATATTACTTTACACTACTCTGTTTTGCGAATAAAGTGTGGTAGGTTTTATTAACCTATGTAGCTTAGTTTTAATATTATGAGTCCCTGAACATGCGACTTATGAGCACCCCTGTGAGCATTCGCAATGCAACCCTCTTAGACGGATGCAGCAGGAGTCAGCAGACATGTGCGGTTCTTGCCAATTAAGTTGGTCATTCTACAGTTGTGTCGCCCCTCAGAAATCAAGCCAGATACGTGAAGTGTTTGAATGAATGTGTGTTACTTAATGGTTTCCTTAATGCGCGGCACAAATATTGACTATTAAACATGTATGGCAACTTAGTTGTGGATTTCTATGTGACGTTCACTCGGTAATGTTATATTCCCCATGACTTGGCTGGATTATCTTATTCCATCCTTGCCTTTATCCTCCATAAAAACGTGTAAGATAAAACTTTAAAGGTCCTGATAGAAGGTGGTAGTGCTGATGGAAGTGCCTGTAGTGATTCCCTATCATGTGACACAATTTGCTGAGCCACATAAAATAACAGTGCGACACTAAATTTACCGGAAATTGTTGATTTTGTGCTTAATATTACTTCATAATAAATAAAGGTCATTACCGAATGCAGCAAGTATATATGTTCGCGATTTTATCTTAACTACACAAATGTTTTATTTTATTGGTGAGGACACAGAGGCCTGCGTAATCAACCACTGACCATCAATTTTTGTGATAAACCATTGCGAGTACTAGTAAGGGCAACATGTTTGCCAGAAAGCGGTATGCATGTAGCGTACAGGCAGTTACATAACTAAATATTTTTGTATAACTTTCATGGTTGATTTTTTTTTTAAACAGTTTTAAGGTTTTGCACTAATCATATTTTTAAACTTAGCTCTATTAACAACAAAATTGAACTAGAAAAGCAGCGGGAGACTGATGCAATCGGGGAAGACATTAGGAAGATCTGTGGTGCTGNAACAACAAAATTGAACTAGAAAAGCAGCGGGAGACTGATGCAATCGGGGAAGACATTAGGAAGATCTGTGGTGCTGGCAGCTACTTGTAGGAACCCAATTTGTAGTGTTGTGTCCTTCAATTTGCTCAACATTTATGTAGGCCTATATATCATGCTGAAGTGGTTTTCAAGATTTTTTTTTATTTTCATGTTATGTCCTTGAAAAATTTGAGATTGGTTTTTATTGTGTTCTCGGCATAATGCGAAGCCAGTGAGAGAAGTAATGGGAAAATTCATCAAATTATTTATTTGTGCTGGAATTTTTCCAAAGGTAGGCCCATCTATACATTTCTTGAAATGAGTTAGTGCTGCGAATATTGTCTGGTGTTACCTGGGCAGAATTTTTGGTGCACAAGAGTTTTGTTACATATATTTATCCATTTTTCAATAGCACTGCGCATGGGATTTTNAACAACAAAATTGAACTAGAAAAGCAGCGGGAGACTGATGCAATCGGGGAAGACATTAGGAAGATCTGTGGTGCTGACAGCTACTTGTAGGAACCCAATTTGTAGTGTTATGTCCTCCAATCTGCTCAACATTTATGTAGGCCTATATATCATGCTGAAGTGGTTTTCAAGATTTTTTTTTATTTTTCATGTTATGTCCTTGAAAAATTTGAGATTGGTTTTTATTGTGTTCTCGGCATAATGCGAAGCCAGTGAGAGAAGTGATGGGGAAAATTCATCAAATTTTTTATTTGTGCTGGAATTTTTCCAAAGGTAGGCCTATCTATACATTTCTTGAAATGAGTTAGTGCTGTGAATATTGTCTGGTGTTACCTAGGCAGAATTTTTGGTGCACAAGAGTTTTGTTACATATATTTATCCATTTTTCAATAGCGCTGCACATGGGATTTTNAGGCAGAATTTTTGGTGCACAAGAGTTTTGTTACATATATTTATCCATTTTTCAATAGCGCTGCACATGGGATTTTATTTTTTAGTGCCAGTGTTAGCATGCCTATTCAATAGGAAAGTCAGGGAAATTTGTTTTGAAGTTCTGGAAAACAGGGAAACGTCGGGGAATTTTTTTATTGAGTACCTGTAGTAACCCTGTACTGACATATAAGAAATATTTTCAGAACCTCTTTGTTTTATAAAGTGTGTGCATGTTAGGTTGGTAACAAGTTTTGAGACAACATTCTTTTACAAATAATCCAATGGAACACTCCATTGTGGGCTAAGTTAAACATCACAACCACACACTATAGGACAACCATTGAATAACTGAAGTACAGTAGTGAACCATCTGCGTAGTGACTCCTCCCATCACCTGATGCCAATCAGATAAGCTGTTCAAAGTGGTTGAGTCATCCCTAGATAACATGGTACTTAGCTGCAGAGAGCAGAGTACAGGCATCCCAGCAATTTGCTTCCTCCAACATATTTTTTGTATATTTTTAAAATTTTTGTACATAACTTGGTGAAACACATTGACGAAATTTTAAATTTTGTGTGTCCATTACCATTTGGAAGAAGAGTGTTTTGAGAAAATTTCAGGAATAGAACTTTTATCCCTTTGGGGATATATTAAGTTGAAAATTGGTAATTTCAAGACTTGTACCGAGTAATGGTGTCTTTCGTTAAAAAAAATACTGAATGTGTTTCTTTATTGCTTGCATAAAAAATTCCATCTAAAATTGTTTATTTGCACAATTTCAAACACAATTTTGAATTCAGATTTTAGGCTATTTCCTTAATACCTAGTTAAATTTTGTTCATAACACAAATTACAGATGGTTTTATGTTGATTACGATGGTTTTTGTTTTAAGTTGATATCTTCAATAACAGGAGAGTTATANTTTTGTTTTAAGTTGATATCTTCAATAACAGGAGAGTTATATAACTTTCAGTTAGTTATAGAAAAAACACTAAAAAAAGTGAATCTGATGGAACAAGATAGCCATCAGAGAAAAAACAGAATAGAATAGAAATTAAAAAAAAAATTTTTTTTAGCTCCAAGTTACATGTTGGAACCAATAACATGCAATTAAAGAAGTCAGCAACACCCATTGGTGGATCTGAAATGGATTGTGTGAGGCCCGGTGTTATTTTTCTTTAAAAAGGGGTTGTCAAGCTGCACCAGGAAGGGGAGTGCACATGGTCACAGAGTTTCCTGGCTGTATTGCAGTTTCATCAGGTTTCCTTCAGTCATCACAAGGGTGCGGGAATTGTAGGAAATGGTATCCCACACCATGATGCCTCTCGTGCGGGACAGGACCTCTCCAGACTCAATTTTTGCGTGTTGTCTGTATCTAGACAGAACTGTGATTCGTCGCTAAATACCACTCATTGCCAATCCGCAGGCTGCCATGCTGCTTATTCCTGGCAGGTCACAGTGAACCGCAATTCTCAGGTCGTAATAGTAGAAGTCGAAAGGGACACCGCGACGACAGGTCCCGCTCTGCTATCTGCGTGGATGTGGTACTGGTGGATACAGACGTATCCTCAGCTGTCACGACTTGTCCCTTGATGGTGCGCAGCGACATCTGTGGATTGCCTCCAGTCTGTCGCATGATGAAGCTGTCCTCCCTGCTGGTGGTCCACCAGGGTCGACCCGAGTTTTATCGATGGGTTGTGTACCCTTCTGTTTCCACTGCGTCAAACAAACCCCAACTCAAGTGTAGGCAGAATGGTTCAAGTGGCAAGGAATGTGCTGGAACGTCCAACCTGCTTCTTGGAGGCTGATGATGCGACCTCTCTCAAACTCGTCCAGCAGGGCAAGGCATGTTGAACGTGCTGTGAGGGCATGCTGCATGTTCTTTGAACTTGGCTCTGTGGCTCACACTGCTACTAAAGCCTTACTCAGTTTCTTGCAGCTATGAATGATGGAGACATGTATGCCCCCTAGTGGCACATCAGCACAAGCAAACCACATTAAATTAAAATGGGGCGTATGTCTGGCTATGAAGAAACCCCTTGGGAGTCCTTCATTGTACTCGTGCAATTTTGTTCATGTTGATCAATTTTTTTTTGCAAATGACTGTAGAAGAAGACAGGAATGGAAATAGCAAATTTCAATGCCTATATTCTTGTGTACAAAAAAACATCATTGCTAGCCAAACTGAAACAGATTTCCTGTCACATTAATGCTCTCACTATTAGACTGTTATATTTCTCGTGAAGGGGAGGAAACTTCTTCTGTACTGTGTTAGGCCTAACTAAATGTACACCAAGGTCCATGCCTTGTCAGAGATTCAAAACCAGAACTCCTCGTCCTGTAAGACTGTATGCTATTGAATAAGCTATGGAAATAAATGTTCATATGGATGCAAAAAATGCATTTATTCCCCATTATTATTTTGGGTGAAATTAGCCAGTCATGCCATCATTAAAACAAATGAAAGTTTCGTTGTATTAAAACAAATTTTTTATAAGGAAATAATTACGTGTTATTACAAATTTATTTCGGGAGATTTAACATAATTATATATTTCTATTGGCATTAGTGAGAAATTTCTCTCTTTCAACACAGGTTGAATTTGAATGCAAAATGGCATGCTATATACATGAACATTAAAAACTCACAGTAAATTGCAGAGACTGCACTAATTACTTATAATGGGCGAAAATGAAGACATCTTTTTCGCCACAGTTGATTTATTGAGCTGTTGTAATTCACCTAGATCTTAACTAAAACATTAATCATTCTGGTAGCACAAACACTAAATGGCTTAGCATTATCTTCTTCGCTCGACACACATTATAGTCTATTTATTAAAAATAGAAAATACAAACACCAAACAAAAATTGCTTGCTTTTTTTTATTTATTTTTTTTAATACTGTTTTCCTTGTACGCGACACCATGACACCAGATCACAAGCACATCATCCAGAACTACATTTTGATTGAGAAATCTCCGCCCATAATTTGTGAATTGATGGTTGTTAGGGTGCATTGAATTATCATCAGCTGATTTTCAGAAACACTATTGTGGAATGTGCTTGTAGGGTATGGCATGACTAATTTACATATATTCATTAAAATGTGTACAACACATTTAGAATTGTTAAATGAAAACAAACTCATTCTGCTGTATTTCCTGAAAAAAAAAAAAAAATGCACACAGGTGCATAGACGAAAAAGACTGGAATTTGCTTGACAGTATAGTGACTGGACCGCTGCTGATTGGCGATGGATAACCTTCTCAGAGAAGCCACGTTTTCAGCTGCATAGAACGGATGGAAGTCAGCGTGTCCCGCAAGAAATTTAGGAGAATTGACACCCTGCATCCATTGCTGGATGAACACAAGACTGTGGGGGCAGTGTAATGGTCTGGGGAATGTTCTCGTGGTATTCTATAGGTCCCATGATCCGTGTGCAAGGCACTCTTGATCGATTTGGTTATGTATCCATCCTCGGTGATTACGCCCACCTGTACATGATGATTGTCTTTCCTCTGGAGGATGGGATCTTCCAGCATGATAATGCGCCTTGCCACACGGCTAGAAGTGTCCGCACATGGTTGAAAGAGCACGATCAAGACTTCAAAGTTCGTCCTTGGCCCCCAAACAGCCCATATCTCTATCCATTTGACCATTGTGGGACGTACTGCAGACAGCATGGCTCCAAATACCCGTGGAGATCTATCAGCACCTGACGAGTCACTGCCAGCTCGTCTAGCTGCTCTCCGTGCTGCGAAGGGCGGTTACTCTAGATACTAGCAGGTGGTCGTAATAATTGATTCTGTGTATACGGTACATATATTATTTTGTGTAACAAGATTTGTCACTGGTATTTGAAAGATAACCGCCCAAAACCCACCAACACAAAATATAATAAATTTACTTGCATATTTACTCCGAACTTTCTTGTATCTATTTCCTGTGTGTTTCCTCAAAAACTGCTGACAGCAAAAATATTCACTGCCATAGGCCAGTTCGTCGAAGCTCGCACGCGAGTTGCACTTCATTTTGCACTGTAAAATGCAGTGACCTAACAAATATTCCAAAAGAAGTGGTCAAGATTGCTCAGACTCCAAATTTCTTAAACACATAGCTAATCCACAGTCTCCGAAGCTTTTGAAAATGTAGACTTCATTCACAATTCACAAATATCAACGCAGTCAAATTGAAAGAAAAAAAAGCCACAAACAAATTTACTTCATTCTGCTTGCACACTACAAAAAGTTGTTGACTGGTGTAGTTATCTTCACTAATTTTTTCTTAGTAAAATTTTACTTCAGCACATTGTTTATTTGTTTACGTGGGAAATAATTTGTCCTGGAATGTAAACTAATGTCATGGTACAGTTCAAATGGTAATGTCCTGGAATCAAAAAATTTATGCTGAAAATTAAAATTTACCAGCGCACAAATAAACAACTTCTGTAAAGCTTTTTTTTTTTTTTTCCAAAACATTTTGAAATTAAATTTTTTTCCTTAATTTCTGTGATATTTATAGCCTGGCCTCATTGGCATCATTTTGAATTTTGACTAAATTAAAAAAAANTCGAAGCTCGCACGCGAGTTGCACTTCATTTTGCACTGTAAAATGCAGTGACCTAACAAATATTCCAAAAGAAGTGGCCAAGATTGCTCAGACTCCAAATTTCTTAAACACATAGCTAATCAACAGTCTCCGAATTTTTTGAAAATGTAGATTCCATTCACAATTCACAAATATCAACGCAGTCAAATTGAAAGAAAAAAAGCCACAAACAAATTTACTTCATTCTGCTTGCACACTACAAACAGTTGTTGACTGGTTTAGTTATCTTCACTGCAACTGCTAATTTTTTCTTAGTAAAATGGTACTTTAGCACATTGTTCATTTGTTTACGTGGGAAATAATTTGTCCTGGAATGTAAACTAATGTCATGGTACAGTTCAAATGGTAATGTTCTGGAATCAAAAAATTTATGCTGAAAATTAAAATTTACCAGCGCACAAATAAACTACTTCTGTAAAGCTTTTTTTTTTCCAAAACATTTTGAAATTAAATTTTTTTCCTTAATTTCTGTGATATTTATAGCCTGGCCTCATTGGCATCATTTTGAATTTTGACTAAATTAAAAAAATTTTCCATGCAAAATTGAATTTGCAACTTTTAGCAGGGTCTAAAGAAGAGTTTACTGATGATGCAAGGCCTCCACCATTGCAAGTTGACAAATTATTTAACGTTTATATAATTCTAAACTTTAAGGGATTGCAAGGTATAAAAATTAACAAGATATTGTTACAAGATGCCAGAGGGGCGTATTTCAGATAGTAAGTGTTGGAGGTGTTAAGAACTAAATTTGATTTTAATTTATTCACACAGCTACTATTTAAAACATTAAACTGCCTTATCTCCACTATTTCTCTTATTATTCTCAATGTTAACAATATTAATTTGATGTCTATATCTCAATTCTAATTAAAGTCTTCAATATCTTAATATTGTTAGTAATAGTCACTTAATTCACACTCATTATTAACACATGTAAAGTCTGTCTGCCATAATTTGAAATGTGTTACACTCGCGCATCCAGTTCAATAGTCATGTCTGCCAGTCTCTCTTCACTGCGCCGATGCTCGCAGTCCGCAGATTTCACTCCAGCTTGTCGCTATGTCGCCACTCGGTGCTCTGCTGGTCCGCTGCTTTGCTGTCTTGTCGCTTAAGGTCGCACTATCCTCCAAACTCTTAACTCTTAAAAACTGTCAGCTCGAAGGCCCGTCACGCTTAAATAACCTCAGTCGCCTGGTCTGGAAGGTTCCCCGCTCCCCGAGTCACGCTGAGAGAGGCTAGGCCAATAAACCAAATAATTCTTTCAGGTAACCTCTGTAATTCAATCCACTCNCGCTGCTTTGCTGTCTTGTCGCTTAAGGTCGCACTATCCTCCAAACTCTTAACTCTTAAAAACTGTCAGCTCGAAGCCCCGTCACGCTTAAATAACCTCAGTCGCCCGGTCTGGAAGGTTCCCCGCTCGCCGAGTCACGCTGAGAGAGGCTAGGCCAATAAACCAAATAATTCTTTCAGGTAACCTCTGTAATTCAATCCACTCNCCCGAGTCACGCTGAGAGAGGCTAGGCCAATAAACCAAATAATTCTTTCAGGTAACCTCTGTAATTCAATCCACTCAAGCTTGGGAGCGCACAAGCTGCCATAGACTTATCGTGGTGGCGCACGGCCGCTGGCCTTTGTAAACGCAGCCGCTTTCTCATGTTATTTTTCTCTTACACACACACACACACACACACACACTCTTGCGCACGCACATGCACACACACACACCCTTTTGCTTGCTCGTGTGGGTTAAGGCAAATTATTACAAAACAGCAAGCATGTAAATATATATATATATATGTATGGGATTTATAAGAGTTGCTACATTTGATTTTTGAATGTAGCCTACATTCTAAGAAACACCATTTTAGATTGTGGCATTAGTTAGAGTTTAATGTTTAGGTCTCAATAGAGAAACATCATAACACTCTTAGAATACCACTTCTCTGCAAACAGAAGTAAGCTGTGTTGATATTTGGTGAGGGGACAGAAATGGTGATGAAACTTGAAATTGGGTGCAGAGTTGATCAAGGTCCAGAGCCCTGTCACGTGAAACCTGGCTGTTCATAACTAGAGCTTAACAGTAATAAATACTCGGGGCATAACTGATCTGTGTGTGTTCAATCATGAAAACTTAAGAGAGCTTTGACCGTATATATCAAAGAAGGATTATATAAACGAGGGACCTGGNGTGTGTTCAATCATGAAAACTTAAGAGAGCTTTGACCGTATATATCAAAGAAGGATTATATAAACGAGGGACCTGGCGAACATGCATGGTACAGGCAACGTAACTTGTGCTAATTCTGTCATTGGCAAACACCATTCATATCACAACAATCTGTATTAGTATGAATAATTGAAAATATTTAGTTCTGAGTGGTTGAACAGTGTATTTGGTATAAGTACCTATTGTATTTGTAAATTAATTGTAATGGTTNAATATTTAGTTCTGAGTGGTTGAACAGTGTATTTGGTATAAGTACCTATTGTATTTGTAAATTAATTGTAATGGTTGAATGTCTTTTATTTTTTATTCTGCGTTAAATTTAGTAGTGCACAGTATTATTGGAGTGGTAATAATATTTCAGGGATATTTTACATATGCTAAGGGGTTTAGCTATTGGGATTGGGAAGTGGCATTTCTGATTGAATAAATGTAAATGATTATCACAGCTGATTATGTGAGATTATTTATGGAGATGTTTTAAAACCATATTTCACTTTAGGTGTATGTACTTAAAAGGTGCTTTTGTGTGTTTGTGCATGTGTGTGATGTATAAATATTTACATTATATAAGGACCCCAAGGATTTATTTGTGTTGTCTGTGTTAAAAGTAAAATTCATAATAAAACAAATATTGGTGAAGGAAGTTAGAAGCAAGACATTTATGCAGTAGTTTAACATCTTAGATTACATAATGTTTTTTTTTAAAGGTAACTTTACTGCCTTCATGGTGTAGTAAAGGATAGCATTGTTGCCAGCTTTATCACAACAATGGACATGCACTGTTCAGAGTATAGAAATGTCTAAATTCAAANGTGTGTTCAATCATGAAAACTTAAGAGAGCTTTGACCGTATATATCAAAGAAGGATTATATAAACGAGGGACCTGGTGAACATACATGGTACAGGCAACGTAACTTGTGCTAATTCTGTCATTGCCAAACACCATTCATATCACAACAATCTGTATTAGTATGAATAATTGAAAATATTTAGTTTTGAGTATTTGAACAGTGTATTTGGTATAAGTACCTATTGTATTTGTAAATTAATTGTAATGGTTCAATGTCTTTTATTTTTTANTTGAACAGTGTATTTGGTATAAGTACCTATTGTATTTGTAAATTAATTGTAATGGTTCAATGTCTTTTATTTTTTATTCTGCGTTAAATTTAGTAGTGCACAGTATTATTGGAGTGGTAATAATATTTCAGGGATATTTTACATATGCTAAGGGGTTTAGCTATTGGGATTGGGAAGTGGCATTTCTGATTGAATAAATGCAAATGATTATCACAGCTGATTATGTGAGATTATTTATGGAGATGTTTTAAAACCATATTTCACTTTAGGTGTATGTACTTAAAAGGTGCTTTTGTGTGTTTGTGCATGTGTGTGATGTATAAATACTTACATTATATAAGGACCACAAGGATTTATTTGTGTTGTCTGTGTTAAAAATAAAATTCATAATAAAACAAATATTGGTGAAGGAAGTTAGAAGCAAGACATTTATGCAGTAGTTTAACATCTTAGATTACATAATGTTTTTTTTTATATAACTTTGCTTTAGTAGAGGATAGCATTGTTGCCAGCTTTATCACAACAATGGACATGCACTGTTCAGAGTATAGAAATGTCTAAATTCAAANGAGGATAGCATTGTTGCCAGCTTTATCACAACAATGGACATGCACTGTTCAGAGTATAGAAATGTCTAAATTCAAACAGAAATGCACTAAAAGTATTTTTCATAGTAATTTGACTGTCTAAACAAGTACAAAATTGAAAGAGTAAAACTTATTTTTGTTAATACTGTGTTAAAGATGTCATGATTGAAAATAACTCTGTTCTGTTTTTTAAATTTTTTTTATAGCCTCATGAATTTGATGAATGCAGATTTGACGTATCCGTCAATGACTGCGTTTGGTATTTACGAGGAGAAACGCCAGAAGAAAAGCAGCGATGGGTAGAAGTTCTTGAGAGTTACAAGGTAAACCGAAACATTTGTGTAATCTTTTGTGCTTTCACAGAAATTCTTTTGTTGTATTTTAATGGTTATTACCAGGTACAACCATGGTTGTTAATTGTATGTTAATTTTATTATTAAATAAAAAAATGTTTTGAGTGCATTATCTAATCAACAAATTAAAGCTAAGAATAACATACTGAAACATGAAATAATTATGGCCTACTATAAGTTCACAATGAGCTTAGTGTTGGTAGCACAAATTGGTGGACTCACTGCTAATTAGTGCAATGCGTCATAATTCATTACATTCTCAACACCTTTGAATTGATTTGATTTATAATGTGTTCTATTTGACATAAAAAGTAGACAATGATAGCAAAACAGCATAATACAAAAAGTTACAATGTCACAACTCACCAGCCAATTTATGAGCTCTTGTGTTGTACAAGAAGTCAATAAACCAAANTACAAAAAGTTACAATGTCACAACTCACCAGCCAATTTATGAGCTCTTGTGTTGTACAAGAAGTCAATAAACCAAATACAGGAAAACAACTGGAGCAACGACTGCAACAAAAGATAAAACTGTCTTTTGAGTAGATAGTCTTTCGGTTCACTGAAAGCACTCTAGATACTCCCAAAATGTTGCGCAACACTTGAAATTCATTGATCACAGTTATCGAGACTTCGTATAACTGATGATATCAGAATGTTCTTCACTATTCTGAACCACTGATTATANATTGATCACAGTTATCGAGACTTCGTATAACTGATGATATCAGAATGTTCTTCACTATTCTGAACCACTGATTATACGGGATGTGTAAAGTAATGCTTTGTTTCATTTGTCGACTTCATTCTACTAGTACTGGAGGAAGATAAGCTCCACCATCCTTGATAGAAATATTGTGCATGCATATGTGCTAGCTGTGCTCACATTGAATGCTAAATCAACGCGTCTGCTCAAGAGTCCTTTGAATTGGACCACCTCTTACTAGAAAATCGGCAAACTCTGGTTACATCTATGACTCTGATCATAAACCATGGCGGCTGCATACCCTCAAAACTTGACGAGAGGCAAATGCTAGCACATTTGCAGGTTAGTTTACAGCGAATGAAGTTCCTTCCACTTTGCTGTACTGCTCGGGACAACTAGTGACTTTCTGTTGCCCAAAGGCGCTCCGGGTTGGTAATTCTTTGATCTCCATAGTGTCTCTCTACCCCATACTACTTGTACCTATTGCTCATTTACTTTTGTTCAGGTGCACCAACTTAATTTAGGGAGTGACAGTGTACCATGTCCCCCCCCACCCCCCTTTTCAAGTTGTTGTTCTGCTGTATTGATTGCTACACTGTACACACACTTTAGATTATTAGAAAACTCTTAAAATATATTTCCATATTGTAAGGCACATAAAATATTTTGCATGACAAAGCATAACTGTTGTTCAAATTTCATCCAGTTGTTGCAGCTTTGCTAGCTTCAGTAATTTACAACTAATTATAGTAGAGGAGAAATGTGTGTGTGTGCATTGTGGCCAACTACAGAAATGATAGCAACTGCAGTGAAGCGATGCAGACTTACGAAATTGTTCTAATTGATAGCCTGTATGCCCTTACGCCATGGTGATTAATGAACAAGTATGCAGAATCTGTACTGTCAGGTTATGGCAAAATTCCATAAATCAAAAATGATTGCTGTTAAGCCCTCTTAATGTTGAACCAGATAATGATGAATGGTATTTATTCATCATGCTGTCGTTTGTAGACAGTCTGGCCACATATGCACTAGTTGTACCTGAAACCTAACTAGGCATAATGTTTATTGCAGTCGCTTAAAATTGTTCATTTTAAGTGGATATTTGATGCAGATAAACATATANTAACTAGGCATAATGTTTATTGCAGTCGCTTAAAATTGTTCATTTTAAGTGGATATTTGATGCAGATAAACATATAGACTAGAAACAGTTGCAGACTATATGCAAGCATCAGCAACATCTTGCTCTGTTATAAACTTTGTTGCAAAATTGTTTCATTTCATCCTGTTTAACTTTGGATGCTATAACCCCTTAACATCTTATATCCATTACCTCATGTTGTCGCAGCCCATTCTGCGTAGACAGATTTTTTGTAATAATACAGGTACTGTCTCACGCTGTTTTCTTTGATATCTCAATTTGCATTTGTTTTCTAGCTGGAACCAGGATTTTTGCTATTCGAGATATATTGTACCAANTTTCTTTGATATCTCAATTTGCATTTGTTTTCTAGCTGGAACCAGGATTTTTGCTATTCGAGATATATTGTACCAACGTATTCTACCTCATTCATTCTCTCTTTTTGTAGGTTAGAGAAACAGCTTTCACGGGTTTCACAGTTAACTCAGACGAGTGAAAATTGAATGTGTACACATCTTCCCAGAACTCAAACATTGCTCGTAGTTGTCTGTTGCTTATGTCGTATGTTAACTTTAGCAGAATGACTGTGGACGAGCATTGGAACAGGTGTTGAATTGGCACCTCTGCAGTGATTGTAAGCATATTTTCCTTTTGAGGGTAATAAATAGTTAAGATATTGATGTAAATGTTTTTCTCGCAAGATAAAATTCTAATGAGCTAAACTTAGTGTGATTTGGTTATTTGGGTGCATTGCTGTACTTATCCGAAGTATGGCATTTGCTAAAGCTGTCCTCGTAAAAGTTCTGGAATGGCAAACTATGAACTGCATGTAAATAAGTATCTGTAGTTATGTGGAGAAGCTTGTTTCTGTTTAGTTTCGTCAGTGCTTAACTTGGTTTTACAAGTAGTACTGTGTCACAAAAACATTTAGTTTCAAACTTCTTTGAATGCTTGATTTTGTCCAACAAGCCTCTAGTTTGAAAGTTAGCTAAGGCATTCATGGTGTTAGAATTCCATAATGAATCTGACAAATAGCTCTGCAAGGAATGCTCTTCAACATCCTTGATGTTTACGCTGTTGTTCCATAAATAAATAAAGAACCCTGTTGTTGGTAGGTTAAATAATTTGATTTCTGCTGGATAAGTCCCAGAAATGTTAATTAATTTTACCAGTAGTATAAACATAAAATTGCATTTTCAACATTATTTTGTTAATGTGTGGTATTCATTAAGTGAAGCTGGTAAGAAAAACGTGTTGTTAATTTTTGCTCTCTGTAAAATTTGTACTGTACAGTACAAGCGGTAAGTAAGGTAAACACTTTTTGAATAGTTATTACTGTGCACAAAAGTGTATTTGAAAGAGTTAATTGCATCCAAGCATTTGTACTAAAAGAAAATAACTTTTTTTTTTTTGTATTATCACATGTTACAAAAACACACAAAAACATAATTGAAAGTAAAATTGCAAAACTTTGTTTATATGATTAACTACAGCTTCTATGTAATTTTCTCCGTGTCTAACAAAGCCACGCGTGAACATTGGAGTAAAACCTCATCCATTGCATTACTAAGTTTTCACATGAAATGACACCAAATTTAGTTGTGTCCAAAGAAAACTATATAAAACCATCTACGTAGTGGCAAAAAGTAAAACATTTTACCAACACCTTAATACTAAAAATAACATTTCCTTAGCCAGAGCATCGCAAGCACACATCACTGTGGCTTCATGGCGAGGTCAGAAGTCACGTTAACCAAAGCTACATGGAGCGTGAAGGGAAGCAGAGCAGACAAACTGCTGATAAGCTGCTACGTGTCATACGATTTGGATGGTTACCTTCCAGATACCAGGGGTAGAGACCATGTACTTGTGTTGAGACAGAGATTGTGCCGTGAAAGCATGGCAGCTGTAGGAAAACTGCAGACAGGTGTGCTGCAGAACTGTGAATGCAAGGAAGCCTATAAAGGCCAACAGTGTAGGGAATATGCAGCATTGAAGCCAACATTTGGAGCCGCTTTCGTACAATTTGTACAAGAGCCAGCTTGACTGGAAACTAGTGTAACCTTACTATCAACTTGCAAACCACTGAATTAAATTACGGAGGCAAATATAACAAGAAGTTGCTGACAACTCATGAGCCTACTTTCCTCTATATGGATGCAAATAAATTTTAGTAAAATTCTTGAAAGTTAAGATGGTAGGTAGGTATTGACATCTCGTCGACAGCAATATCATTAGAGATGAAACCAGAAACATATGAAACAGTACAAAGACAATTAATTAAAATACACGAGTGACTTACCTGAGATACGAATTCAGAAAAACTTGTAAAATTATGATAGCTTGCAATTAACTGCATCACTGAGGAGGTATGATTCAGAGCATCAGCTTCAGATGTAATCAGTCTAATGTTTTGAATGATAAAGTTTACTAACCTGAAATATTTACTCGGCCGTCATTTCGAAAATAAGTGTCTGACATACCTAAAACATATCAGTTAACATTAGCTACCGCAGTACTAGTTTACCATATTTGGTAAGAATCTGAAAATTGTTTTCAGAGATATAACTTTATTTATTCGTGTGACACTATCTTACGAAATGGAGGATTAAAGAGGCTCCATGTAGACACATTTAATGTTTGTTATATAAATACAAAGTTAAGTTGGAATTGATTAAATGTTTTTGAAGATACAGCATACTATGCTGCAATATCTAGATGGTGTCGAATTAAGTTCAATTACTGACATTTACCTGGCCAATCATAGTATTACCTACATGCCACATTTGGAGAAAATAACTCTAGTAGTTTTCGAGATGTAACTTAAAAGCTTTATTATTTCATGTGGCACTGTCTTAGAAAATGGCGGACTAACAATATTCACCTCTGAATTTAATGCTTAGACCTTGCGCTGTCAGCATACAAAATTTGGTTAAAATCTGTTCAGAGATGACATACCACCCTGAATTTTAAAAAGGGTTGCCATTTTTGAAGTAAGTACTTGACGTGGTCGAAAACTATGAAAGTCAGGTATCCTTAGTTATGTGTACCGAGTTTGGTGAAATTCGGTTCACGCATTCAAAAATATATTAGCAACATGATTGAAATAATAAATATAATAAGACATTTAAATAACATGCTGAGTTCTATTTATAAGCTAGCATTTTACTGGATATTAGGGATCAATAATACATAAAATGTCTTATATTAATATTGTATATGTGATAAATTTATTGCATTTTAGTTGTATGTGTGGAAATTTATTGCATTTTAGTTGTATGTGTGGAGTGATGAAAAACGTAGTTATAATACTATTGTCTAACTTTCTTTGTATATCTGTTTTCCCATAAATCTGTATTTTCCAACAGACTGAATCTGGCTATGGAAGTGAAAACAACCTCAAACGCCATGGAAGTGCCATTTCTCTGACATCTAATACTTTGTCAGCGGCTTCTGCGTCAAGTTTCAAGAAAGGGCGTGGTAAGTCCATCTCTGACTGATGGATACATAGAATTAATGTTGGTTTTTATTTAGGGTATAATTGATTGGATAAAACCTGTGCATACTGTTGCTTTATGGGTGACTTGTAAAAATATGGCTTATACTGTTTTGGACTGATTCCAATCCAAAGCAATAATGGACAGTTGTGTTGTTCTAACAAACCTGAAAAATACATCAGGCTTAGTGTAAGTTTGATTTTCAGCCCNAATACATCAGGCTTAGTGTAAGTTTGATTTTCAGCCCATTTGAAATATGAAAAACTTAGTTCCTGACTGGTCACATGAAAACTAAACAATTTAACGTGTGTAATTGAGGTTTCTTTTCGTACATGCAAGTTATGCCACTTGCTGTAACCTCGCATCAGTTTTAGCAGCAAACAGCAGTGTTACCAATAGCTGTACTACAAGACTGGCAGTTTCTAGGGCTAGCATATGCATAGTTGGCAAGTTCTTTGGTTGAGTCATGTGTGCATTTAGACAGAAAGGCTGCAATTGTAATGACCTATAGGTTCTGGCTGATGATGTGGGCTTTTTTCGTCCCAGAAAGGGAGTTGTACGATTGATTATTGTTTCTAAACTTGAGAGAAAAGGTTGCAATTGTAGTGCAAGTAATGTTTCAATCCTGCGGATTCATTGGAAACAATCTACCATTTTAATGTGTCCATTTACATTTGGCAAAATACGTTTATGTGCACATGTATTCAAGGATTCTTACAGTCCCTGAAGGTCGTTTAATTTTAAGTGCTTTTTGCAAAGTCTTCAAAAGTGCTTAAATAATCTTGAACCTTAAAAGTTCTTGAATTTTCAGCTTACAGTAAAATACATATGAAAATGTTTGTGCGGTGGAAGCAAAAGACGTAATATTTGTTGTTTCGTTGGGGTTCTGTTAACTATCTTGGAAACATGACGTATCTACAGTAGCTGCCAAATGTTGAGCAATCCTAAACATCGCTGATGAAAGGAAAGTTCCTATTGTGGTGATAATGACCTGTAAAGTGTCAAGCAGACCTAAGCTGGCTAGATGCTGTGAAATAGTTGGAGCTAGAATGGTATGCAAGCTGCCAGATTACACTGAACCCTTGTAATTTATATGCAAATTTGAAGGTACTGTAATGGTGGAAATGGTTTTAATTATGTTATGTAATGGTTTTCATTATGGTAAACTGGGAAAACCTGGAAAAGTCAGAAAATTATTAGGAAAATTTAAGAGGTCTATTTTCTTGAAATTTCTTAATTTCAAGAAAAAAAAATAGTTAGAAGCATATAAAAATAAAATTAATATATATTGTATTCTAGCTAACCCTTTTGATAAATATCATGTCCTCTGTTTTGGTTTATTCCACTTTTGTATGAAGATTTAAAAACTTTGGGGGCAGTTTTGTTGCTTTAAATGTTATCATGATATTGTTGTATACATACATATTTTCGTGTGTGAACAGATGGAATATTACTGAAATAATAATTCATGAACACTTCTTGTGGTTCCTAATGAACTACGACATTGCATTATATCTCATCTTTGTGTTGTGGCTTGTTTCTGGCCCTGAGACAGATGGTAATCCTCCTGTCTTTTTTTTTGTTTCACATGCCATCTTTGTGTATACTTTCTTCATTATTATTTTAGCATTCCAGAAATATTGATATTGATTAGTGCATAGAAATAAAGCATCTGTAAAGGACGGTTGGTGTTACAAATATAATAAATTGATAATTTTTGAGGAGATTGCTTAAATATCTATGTTTTGTAGTATATGTTTGTTAGGGAAATATAATATGATACATGGAAAAGTCAGGGAATTTGTTATAAGGATATTGCTAGGCATCCTGTGTAGTTTGAGTGTATTTGTGTACGCATGCACGTGCATATGTGGAAGTGCGCTTATTTCTGTTTGTACGTTTGTAGCTCTCCCCTTGTAACTCACAGCTTGCCTTTTATTGAAAATGGCTACCCATAATACATTATTTTTTAGAATATGCACTTACCTAAGTGTTTGAACTAATCGTACTTCTTCCACTCCATGGTTAACATTGATGATAGATGTATCAATTTCTGGCTGTGTGGGATATGACAATACAGTATTTTTTTAAATTTTAGTTTAACATTTTTTTGTGTTTCATTTGCATTCATTTTGAATTAAGTTTTCCGGAGCCCTCCTTTTTCCAATCTGATAATGTAAATGTTCTTTGACTATACAAATAAGTTTTACTCAGCGATTTGTATGCTTGAAATATACTGTTGAATTTGTATTATTTACAGAAATTAAACATTTACATAATTTTTATACATTAGCAGCACTTAAGGCCGTTACACAGTTGAAAACTTTGGCATGTGATTTTGTTACCATTTATTTTAGGATGTTGTAACATGAGTGTAAAGTTAAAGTTTAGACAGTTGCTTGTTGATTTTCAAATCTTTGTAAAAACTGTAGGTCTAAATCATGTCATGTACAGGCAATCCTCGACTTTCATACATTCAAGATTCGTACGACTCCCTCTTTCATACATGACATATTATCACCTCTAAAACAACTTTCATACGACCGATTTGGTCTTTCACACATCCAGCGACCTACCAACGTATTGATTTAGCACTGCTAGTTAGTATCCAACACTGCCTGCCGTGCTTCCCAGCCTTCGCGGATCATGTGTTATGAATGTTTAGATATAGCTGTCGTATTGGCACAATAGAAATGAGTGTGTCTGTTAAAATAATATACGACTCTCTGAGAAACTTTTACATAGATTTTACAACCTACAAAATAAAATGTTATATTTGCACAACAATTTTACGGAAAGTAGGAAGCATATTTAATTACTGTATTTATTCACATAGTACCTACAATCAAATATGTATACAGGTGTCACAAATCAACATTTCAGGTAAGAAAGTATTTCACATGTATATTTATTTGTTATTTTCAATGAACACATTATGTATGAAAGTAAAAGGACTGCCTGTCAATCATTAGGGAATTAACATTCTTATTCATTTATTTAATTTTAAAGACAAGGCAGTATACTTTTTACCATGAACTTGAAAATTAACACACATTCATTTCACCTAACCTCTGATTAGTTCTTGACCAAATGGATACCTGACTTTGACTTTGTAATTTTTCGACATCTTAAATTCTACAGTTCTTGACTTGCGTTGCCATTTCATTGTCTCGTTCTCCATAAGAAACATGTTGATAGCTATAAAATAAAATGACTTAGTTTCCAGTTGTTGTAAACTTTGATTCTGTGAATAAGAGGATGCCTTATTTCATCAGTGGCATTTTTTTAAATGTTTGTGCATATGCTATTTGTTGAATTGGCATAGCACTTGCTGAACATCAGAACATCTGGGTGCAGTTTGCATGTTTTGGCCATCTCAAAGCGGTTTTTGTGTCTCTCCTGGTAGTAAATATTACGTAGTTCTCTGGGCACAGACTATTTGAGACCCAGAGCTGCAGTAAATGCACCTGTCCCAAGCACGAGGTGAAATTATCTGCTACATTGTGAGATGTAGTGTTTAATGGAAAGATATGTTTCTTATGCAGTTAAATTAGGAAATAACTATTATAAAACTGTGTAGGTATTTGTTCTTTGCAATTGCAATGGAATTGTAATGTTAAGGGTAACGGGCCTCTGCACCCCTTTATAAGTCACCATTGGCCATGAACACTTTAACTAGTATCCGTGCGCGATGCTGTGAAATAGTTTCAGGCACAAATGTTACTGTTATGCCAAACTTTACCGTACTGTCCACAGAAAAGACAGACTGCCCTTGTCCTTAATTTTGACTATCACACATGAAATAAGTTGTCATTGAACAGAAATACTTTCCCTATTTTTCTGTGGATTGTTCACTGTTGAGTTGTGTTTCAAGTCCTGCCTAAGATCAGATTTTCTCCTAGTTTGTACTTTTGTGCCATGTGTAAAATTTACATCGCAATGGACTTAATAAACTTTATTCTTGGATCAGTCAAGTAAAAACATGACAGTGCAAGTAGCCTAAAATATGCACATTCATACTCTATTCTGTATAAAACAAAAATCATTAACTGAAGTGGCCATAAACTTTAACATTACATTCGCAGTACAATGTCAAGTCTTAGAAGTATTTTACTGAATTCACTGACGTTAGTGGGAGTTTGCTTTTCTGTGTGCATTACAATCCTGACTACCAGCTGTTTCCCAAATCTTAGTCCGACACAGCCTGGTTGCACTGGGCCGAGAATGTGCTAAGGGATGCCGTCATACTTCATTTTTGTAATTTAAATTCTTTTCGGACCAGTATGACGGACTCAAAATTCAAAGTTCCCGGTGGCGCCCTGCGAAACNTCTGTTTGTACGTTTGTAGCTCTCCCCCTGTAACTCACAGCTTGCCTTTTATTGAAAATGGCTACCCATAATACATTATTTTTTAGAATATGTACTTACTTAAGTGTTTGAACTAATCGTACTTCTTCCACTCCATGGTTAACATTGATGATAGATGTATCAATTTCTGGCTGTGCAAGATATGACAATACAGTATTTTTTTAAATTTTAGTTTAACATTTTTTTGTGTTTCATTTGCATTCATTTTGAATTAAGTTTTCCGGAGCCCTCCTTTTTCCAATCTGATAATGTAAATGTTCTTTGACTATACAAATAAGTTTTACTCAGCAATTTGTATGCTTGAAATATACTGTTGAATTCGTATTATTTACAGAAATTAAACATTTACATAATTTTGATACATTAGCAGCACTTAAGGCCGTTACACAGTTGAAAACTTTGGCATGTGATTTTGTTACCATTTATTTTAGGATGTTGTAACATGAGTGTAAAGTTAAAGTTTAGACAGTTGCTTGTTGATTTTCAAATCTTTGTAAAAATGTAGGTCTAAATCATGTCATGTACAGGCAATCCTCGACTTTCATACATTCAAGATTCGTACGACTCCCTCTTTCATACATGACATATTATCACCTCTAAATCAACTTTCATACGACCAATTTGGTCTTTCACACATCCAGCGACCTACCAACGTATTGATTTAGCACTGCTAGTTAGTATCCAACACTGCCTGCCGTGCTTCCCAGCCTTTGCGGATCATATGTTATGAATGTTTAGATATAGCTGTCGTATTGGCACAATAGAAATGAGTGTGTTGATTTCAAAAGTGCTTGCTTTACTTTGAACAGCTTGTACAACATTACTTGTAGATACTGTAGTGAATGTTTACAATAAATTTAATGGATTAATTTCAAAGGTTGATTTAAAAAGTGTTCAGTTAACCTTGTATCATGTACAGTTACATTATTATTGTATGTGGTTGAAATATTTGTACCTATTTCTAACGGCAGTGCTATATTTTTGTTTGGTAGGGTTGAAGGAAAAACTTGCAGAGATGGAAACATTCAGAGATATTTTATGTCGCCAGATAGAAACTTTGCAGAGTTACTTCGACGCATGTTCCCAGGCGGCTGCTGTTATAAAACTGAGTGCAGGCGGTACGTAGTCTCTTACACAACGTAGCATTAGGTAGATTCTTTTGTTGCTGAGATGCAAGCTTTTCTAGAGCAAATATCAGTACTGATAAAGCTGTTTACTTAGCATGGTATCATTGAAATTGCACTCTTGTCTACATTTCTTTTTTTTTAATCTGTAATTTATGATTGTTTAATATGTGATAAAATAGCTTCATAGAAGATAATTATTTTATGTAATTTGTTTAGTTTTTTCCGAGGTAGTGTATTAAGTTTGGAAATGTACTTTTGTCACTGTTATTTTTTACATTTTAATTATTTGTAGGCCTCCCAAGTTCCCATATATTCAATACACTGAGGTAAAATGGTGGTAACATTTTAAATGGTTTTGTTAGACAACACATGCATAACACATTGAAAGAAGTTTGTGCACGTTCAACAAGCCAGTCATTAACATGCATCTTGAAGATAGTGTGTTAAGATACATACATAAACCTAAATCATATGTGATGTGTTACATTTTTCTGTAATATAATACTTACCACCTTACAAATGAAGTCTGTGGAATCCTGCATTCGTAGTGTTGTATGGGTCCCACCAGTAATGGTAAATAATTATTTTAAGATTGTTTACTGTGATTTGTAATGGGGGAGGAAACTTGTACCTCCCTTTCTTCATGCAAGTCTCATTTTTTTTTGCAAGTCATCAGAAAAAAATTGAAGTAACCCGATGGTACTCGGGCAGTGGCAACTCTTAAGATTTCGGAAAGTTTATTTGAGAGGCACTGCAAACTACCAATACCACCGGAGACGTCTAAAGGATCAGATGTCAATGAGGCTGAGTTGAAAGAGGAATTTCTGAACTTTGCAAAGAAGTTAATTCTAGCCACTGAACATCGCCGCAAGCATGCTAAACTGTCTCGTAAAACTACGTTGGAAATAAAGACAGCTAGTACTTATCAGAGCACACCACATTAGTAAAACGTGGGAATATATTGCTAAAAAGGTAATGCCGCTTTATTTTGGTCTACTGCGAGTAGCATGTATCTTTCAGGGTAACTGCTCTGAATAAATTTGTCCGGAAACAGGCAAAGTCTTGGGAAGGTACAATATTAGTGCCCTCAAAGTATGTCTACAGTCACCAGTTTGATAACAAAAGGTTATCTGACAGTTTGATGTAAACATGCTGAGGAGAAAGTATTTGGAAGTGTTTTTCGACCTAAGGTGAACAGTGGTCTATGCTGCAGCTATTTTAATAAATTTAATTTGGGGCGAAGAATTATGATAAAAAGACTGAAGATATGGTTGTAATAGGTGAAGCTGAAAGCCGCCCGAATAAATTGTTTGTTGAACGCCATGTACGTTTTTTATTTGCGTTACAAGCACAACTAAAAGAATTATTCACCGAACGCCAAGACTTGTCATTTTATAAGACAACTCTGTGTGATTAAAGAATACGGCTGATCGAGTAATAAATGTAGGCAAAAGTGTGATGTCAGATTTTGTTTCGACGTGTGATAAAGTTATCTGCTTACACAAGGACGACGAACTAAACCCGCCTGTTAACCGTGCTATTTTACCTACTCGTACGTAGCTAATAAAATAAAGCAGTAGCTTACTTGTATGACGTGCGCCTAAACCATGCAAACTAGTTGAATTGGGAGACTCGCTGTTTTGCTCTGAAAACCAATATCCATATAAGCTGCCATACTGTAGTTCTAAAATCAAGAGCAAACACACTACGATTCTTCAACAAAGCAGCTGCCCTTACCGGTTGATTAGTATTGCAAATAAACACTAAGGGTTAGAAAGATTACTAACCGTGGTACATGTGGCTAATCTTTTTTTTGTAGTGTCTTCAGATTAATATCCATTTAGCCATTGTTAATTGTATGTTTCTTATTATTTATCATCCTTTAGAGGCGCTTCAGACGTCATGTATGAATTTGTGTATATAAATGTATTTGTTTTGCTGGATTGATTTCTTCACAAATACTTGGTTGTGTGTTTATTTATGGATTAATGTGTATAGTTGGTAATTTTTCCAATATTGTGTGTATACCTCTTAATATTTTGTTATCGTGTTATGCTATTGTTGCCTAATCCTATTTGTTGATTGGCATGTTGAGAAATAGGTCCATTTCAAGCAGACACTAGACTAGTTTAAGCCATTTTGAAATAGGCAAGTGCAATTGTTGCAGTGAATTAATAATGAACGTGTGCAAATATTTAAGTGTTTTGTGACTTTGGACGTCCTATTAAGTTATTTTGGGCTTACATGCTACCCCAAACTGTTAGTGGGTGAGTGAAGAATTGTTTTCATACACTCGCACGCAAAGCTAATGCCAATGGACGCCAATGGACTTCAATGCTGCGTACAGGTACTCGTTTAAAAAAAATTATTTTGTTGGAGTACACTTTGTTGGATATTATTACTTAAATGTGTGATGTAATCAGTGCACAAGGTGTTAGATGATGTTTAGCATGTACGGACACTTAAAGATACAAAGAATTACTGACCATGGGACCACGACCGACGCGCGCAGGCTACCGACAGGACGGCCTGGATCTCAACTGACTGCTGGGTGGTGTTTGATTCCCGCGTGTGGTGTCCATTTTGTTCAGACACAGAAACGTAGACTGCCGAATTCGGCCGAAGAGGAGCACATGCTCATTGCTGATACAGCCACTTGCGCCACCGAATACGCGCTGTTGTTTAGACTCATGGTTTTAAATGAGATGTGTTTTTGAACCAATTAAGTTAATAGAATTAGCGTATTGCATAAATTATTACCCAAGACCTATTAATTTATGCTTTATAAGAATGAACTTGCGTAAACGTTGAGACACATGCTATTGTATAAAATTTGTCATGTTTCTTATTGTTGAACACTATGAACATTCAAGTGAAGAGAATAAACATTAATAATTTAACAGCAGATTTTTTTTTTGTGTTAGTTAAATTTAAAATTTTTCCTTCAGCCAGGAACTTATAACTGCAGGAAAATTTAGCGGCGCAGGACGTACTGCCAATTATGCTTAGTGAATGCTAGACATTTCAAATGCTTAAATTTGTAACAATATACAATAAGGCATTATCATAACTAAAAAAACATCATATGTAACATTAAAATTTAACTTTGAATTTCAAAAGGCTTGTAACGTTCGGCCGCTAGTTACAGCCGATGTTACGTTTCCACGGCTTGCTCAAAGGTGGAACACAAGACTCAGTACAATTGACGCTGATTAATTAAGAAATAAGCTCAAGTTCCAGCGTATTTTGTTCTATACTTTAATTTATCATTTGAGTGACACAGTTCACATACGAAGTTCCAGTGGGCAGTGTACGGACCGTTCACCAATAAATATACAAGTGCAGAACAGCGCCACCGTCGTTTACAGATTATTCATTTCTCAAAACTTGCATAGCAAGATAAAGTTACAAAGGCAGGAGGGATGTTCGGTCCCTCCTGGCACCCTAACAACCCCCCACACCGGCGGAAATAATTTAATAGAATTTAAGCCGAAAAGAAATGTGAAAAAAAGATTTTACGGTCACGGGTGCTTGCCGGTGTGAGTGAAATTCTTCACGCCTGATGAGTCTTCTCCGGCGGTTGGTTACTTTTTCTTTTTGAGGCGATAGACATCACTAGTATTTATTATGCAGGCCTATCGCCCCATTCTCCTAAGATAAGTGCACGGCATCCGGCATCTGCCAGCAGCATCATCCAAACTGCGCTGTGTCCCGCTCTCAACACGTTATCGTAACTGACACGTCAACAAAACTTCGTTGTACACACTCAAACTGCGCCGGAGGAACTAAAACTGTTGACGCCGTCAACATCCACAGAAACGAACTTCTCGTATAAAATTGGTTGATGCAGTCTGAAAGTTTCTAAATAATGCTAATGCTTCACAAAACTCCAACTTTCAAAACGAAACGGTAACCGGACTCCTGATAAAACGTAAACAGCAGACGTCCGCCCGATAACCTACAATAGCACACGTGCGCCGGATAAACTATCACGGGAAACGAGCCACCACTGCTCGTTAATTTTGAATACCTGATAAAAATATTATGAAGCTTGGCAGAGCTTAAGAAAAAGTAAAGAAATTTAAACACGTGTCCCGAAAATTAAGAATATTGCGTCATTACAGGCTAATAAAATTATTTTTAAAAATTTATATTGGAAAAATGATAAACAAATTTGTGAAGCCCGTGCAAGAGCGAGGTCCCAGGCGGGGCCTATTTCTCCTTTGCGAAGTGTTGGCCACTGTATTCAGGCGTAGTTATTACTTCTTTATAGCTATAAAAACAATTGGAAACACTAGCAATGCTTTGAGCATGCTTATTGTATAACAAGTAGTTTTGCATATACTCCTTTTGTCTCTTTGATGGCTTCATAAACATTGAACTAGACTAGATTCTTAATTTTGAAACATGCCACTATTTTTAAGTTTTTGTGTGTTAATGATTTTGGTTGATAATTGTAATAACTGGGAGTGGTGGAGCTGCATTTTCACTTAACAGTGTAGCTGCTGTTACTAATATCCAATAGTTAGTAACTAACTTTTATTTTAAATTAGTTTTTGGACATAAAGTTGTACAGAGCATGAAGTAGTAATTTTTATTTTGTTAATAACATCTAAGCCATTAACCTAAAATTAGTTTGTCAGGTTCATTGTGTTAATTGTCTGTTAGTAAATCCCACGGTTGCCATTATTTTGTAAGGTCTATAAAGTAATGTATTAATAATTAGCTTTAAAATGTAAAGTCACTGTATTTTTATTACTAATAATTTTTTGTTCCCCAAATTTAGATACTAAGACTACTAAGAACAAAGATGTTTCGGGAGCCCCTCAGAACATGGAGGTAGATGACGAGGAAGATCTTGACAGAAGTAAGGTTATTGTGTAATTTTAAGGCAAATTAGTCAATTCACAATTAAATATACTGTACAGAGTTGAATGAAAGACATTGACATGTAATTAATAAGTACAGCATTTTTTCAGATTACCCTGCCTTCTCGCAGCCACACATCTCGAAAGAAATGATATTGGAGCATGGCCTGCGTGCCGTGGACTTCAAAGGGGAGGCCCTGACGTTCAAGGCCACGACAGGAGGAGTGTTGGACACGTTGCAACACTGCCTGGAGCTGGTGATGCAGCGCGAGGAGCTGTGGAAGCGACGGCTGGAGAAGGAGGCCGAGCGGCGGCGGAAGATAGAGGACCTGTATCGCGCGGCCCGTCGAGAGGCCATGAGCAGCAACCGGCTCATCATCCACGGCAGCCCGGATTTTGAGGTGAGCTAAGGTTTTTTTTCTTCAAAATACTTAAAAATGGTGTAATGTTGTGAGTGTAAAGCTGAGGTGGCCAATTACTTTGTACAGTATAATGCAAAACATTACAATGGAAGTTCACAATAATACATAACATTGTTATTGCTTGCTAAGCAATGTAGAACACTAGCCTACATTTCCAAAATTCAGCAAGAAATTATAGTGTAACTGCAATGTTATGGATGCTGTTCCAAGTTATGGCAATATTTACCTAAATTTTCCATGCACTCAAGTAGAGTATTTGCCGCATTTGGGCTTTGTAAGTTTTTCCATCTTAGAAAATGTTGTGAATGTTTTGGGAATTTACTTTTCTGAATTATGGGAAATTAATTCCTCACCTAAAATCTTGTAGGCGATCAGTTTCCTGATAGCCAATTTAACCTTGGTAGAGAAGCTGTTAACATAAAAATAGTTTATTCCACGAGTGAACTAGTGAAGTGAAAAAGTGGGTGATGAACAAGTTTCATATCTCCAGATAGTTTGTTTGTAAATGACATTAGGTTCAGATTGTGTTCATAATATTTTTATGCCTATTTTATAGAGTGCGATTATTTGGTATAGGAAACGAAAATGAAAAATGACAACTTTCATTTTAGTTTCGGTAAGAAATTTGGTTGCAGAAAATTGCAACGAAACAAACATTTTCTATTTCAATGAATATTCGGGTTTTTAATGAATGTTCATTTAGCGCACTAACATATAAAATTTTTCCCCTGTAAATCATTGCGTTAGTTTTCATTATTTTATAACTATAAAAACTAAATAAAACTGAAATTTTAATTTAGGCAACACACCCTGTGGTAAACACTCTGTACCATACATTTTTTTTTTTTTTGTTTTGCATTTGAAACAAATTTGTTGTAATGAATAATCTAACTAAAATGTTATGAAATTTGTTCAACTTTCATTAAGACTGAGCTCTTATGAATTTATTTTTCATTTTTGTTTCAATTTCATGAAAGTTCATAACCTAACCTTCGTTTTCGTTTCGTAAAAAAAGAAGTTACTTTCGCACAACCCTACTATTTTACAAGCTTGCAGTCCATAGTGTGATTTTCCCATCTATTAAAATATGTGTTGTGTAGCCCTGAAAAATTTTAAAGATTTTTCCACTGTCCAATATAGCCTTCCTGTGCATTATATGCACATTTGTGCACACTGATTCTGACTGGGATAAGATACAGGATGTCCCAATCCAAGCAGAACCCAGG
This sequence comes from Clitarchus hookeri, assembly GCA_002778355.1. Lineage (NCBI taxonomy): Eukaryota > Metazoa > Arthropoda > Insecta > Phasmatodea > Phasmatidae > Clitarchus > Clitarchus hookeri. Next base: position 66,739 of record NQII01002087.1, on the reverse strand, counting down.
TTTTTGTTAATAACATTAACAATAATGAAGATAGTTGGAGTCGCGTAATACTAATGAAGCCGGTCCACCGCGAGGCATGAGCCACGGTCCTGCACGCCTATAAACCAGACACGTAAGAAACTTACGAAGAAAGAAAGAGATGGCACCCAATACCAACTAGCCATAGTGTGCATGCATACTAATTACCTGAGAAGGAATGCAAAATGGAGCAATGTATTTGTTTTGCCACTAAGTGAGTGCCAGATACTCGCCCGCTTAACAAGGAAAACTACCCCCATCCCTTCGCAATCACCACACACGCGCGCAGCCAGGCCCCGTCGGCAAGGAAGACTGGGGCTGCCCCGAAGTATCTCGGGCAGATGTCGGGACCTGAAGTACTCCTGGCCAGGTGTTTAACAGGCCGTGCACTCTCCAGTTCATCCCGGCAGCTCGCCTCATCAGCACACCTTGTACTAAAGCTCTCTGGCTCACCTCCTCTTGAGGAACCTCACTTGAGACGTGACCAGCTGCCTCCCAGCGACCAGCGCAGACCCCCAGCGATTCCGCTCACCGACTCCAGCCCTGAGGAGTCTTCAAGCACCCTTGACCTTTGACGTCAGCCAGACACACGCCTGACCTTATCACAGCTAAGTGTGGTTCCTAGAGTCCCTTCAGGACAATCGGTGTGCCTCCAGTTAAACTTTTATTTATTTACGTGAACAGTCAGTCACTTTTCTCTCGTATCACGACATGCGTCTTCACCTGTCTTTTTAATGCAACTTCCGGAGGTTGACGAACGTAGATAGTACGAACCACCCTGTGTATTCTCAGGGGAATAAATCTATTACAATCTGTTGTATAATCTGTTACTATACAACTTTTGTATAGTTCTTAGGGTGAATCCTGTAACCTTTTCCAAAGTCCTTTGCAAGCGTTGTCCCTCAAGGGAGTGGCAGGTGACCGCGGTATTACAATCGCTTCTGAACATAGAATAGGACCACAGGCCGTCCCATACTTGAGGGCAACTTGCGCCGTCAGACACAACCTTCATAGGTAGGGCCCCCCACTTTTACGGTAAATAAAATGAGCTGATTTAGTCATTAAAATTTCCTTATTTCGTCAAAAAAAATTTTAATTTCATTAAATAAATATTATAGCATAAAAATGCATGCATGAATCTGTGGTTTTTTGTAACAATTTCGCTCACACTAAGTGAAATTTGTTGTTCATTCTTTTAATCAGTATTTGATTTATGTAGAAAAATTCAAAAATATCTAACGATAAGAATTGTCACATCTCAGTAATTTTTGTGCAATAAATCTTTTAATTTATTGAGACATTTAAAACTGCCCAGGAACATACAGCTTGTGTTCATTTGTAGATAATATTTTAATTAAATCCTGTTCAGTTAAATATTGCTCAAACACAAATCCACAGCCTAACTACAAAATACTAGTAAAGATTTTATTGTTGATAAAATAAAAATACTCCTTACATTGTAAAAAATGTTTCTGTAAAGAGGTTGCAGAAACCAAGTTGGTTTTTGTTTTCTTGGCAATATGAAAATCACACAAATTTGCTTTCAATGCAGTTGTCTTTTTTTTTTATGCCCTCCACAATCACTGTGCATGTGGCAGGGCACGATCTAAAAGTTACTATTTATGACATTCTTAACTGGTTTTGCGATGTAAACATTAGACTACAATCATCAACCTCGCTCAATGGTTTAAATGACGTATTTGCTAGTTGTCAAGAACCTAACCACAAAGCACTAAAAAATGAGTTGTCGGCAGTGTTTACCAACACCGTGCGAATGTTTAGTGCACGATTATTACATTCCACAAAAAAAAAATGCTTGTCTGTCGTACTATTTACTTTAGTCATATCACCAACATTTTTGGTTTGAGATGTTTGTTTATAAATAAAATACACTTAGGCATGATTCTGCCAGTGAAAGAGCGCCATAGCGATTCAATTAGATATATATTGAATTGTACATACAACTATAATCTTCGACTGTGCTACCAATCTATTTATGAATTCTTCTCACGACGTAAGCTTTTGTTTATGTTTTTATAGTTAACGTGTGATCACCATGCAAATAATTTTACTATCCACATGTATGTGAAGTAAATGAGAGAGAAAACTTAATGTTTGCAAGAGTTTTTATGGTAAAACAAGCTCGCACTGTGGTTTCAGATACGCTTAAACAAGAAATTTTGTCGATGTTTCACTGATACTGGAATTATTACAGCATTTCGCTAATAAACATAATTTCTTAAGTATTTCACGTTATTTAGCGTTTGCAAAAATTTCTAGGCCCTATACATAGGCCATCCATACTGCGGACGAGGTACGGCAAGGTACCGGATGCGTAGTATGGTAGGACCCCCTGCTAGGTACACTACACGATGAAGCGGTGAGACCACCTAAGTTAGTTAACCCACTCCATCCACTGCGTATAAACCCAGCAAGACAGAGTGACAGGCCTGACTAAGCATGACCTAACTACATCTGGGCACTGATTAGCAAGGGAACCGTTGCCTGCACCATCCTTGAAAACGCGAACCGTAGAACCTTCCCAGCCCATACTGTTCTCCCATAGAAGGGGTACACTGTGGAGCGACTGCAAATCCTCTCAGCAACCAGGTCGAACCTGATCTAACTTTCACGACACCCAGAGAGCGAGCACGAACAGGTAGAAAGTTGACGAAGTCTCGCCTCGCAGTTTACCCTACCAGCCTATTCGGACCCCTCGTCAAGACCCTAGGGAAAGTGCCCCCTGTAGTCGCCCAAATCCGGCTGGGTCTGCCGGTGGCATTTGGGATTGTTCGCCAATGCTCCACTCACCAATCCTCTTCATCTCCAGCTGCCAGAACCAGCACACCTCCTGCCCAGCCGCCCGAGTCCAGCAGACATTGAGGACTGGCAACTGGGGACCTTTACAGACTGCTGCTCAGTCTCATTCATCAATCCCAAGCCTGTAGAGATCATCGGCCAGCCTCCCCGTGGTGAGATCAAGCGAAGGTAAAACCTCGACGGCCATCATCCCAACAATCAAGAGGCCTTCACCTCATTCAACCAGACTTTGTCGCGTACGGACGACCTACCAGTCCAATCAAAGTGCCAGTTGCTTCAAACTCCGCCACACTAAGATTGTAAGAGCTTCACTCAGCATCGGGTGTTCTGACCTGACAGCCACTGAAACTTTGTTCCCATTCAACTGTGCAACGCAACCGCAGAGCCATCACATCATAGTAATGGAATTTTCAACAGACCTACTTTGCTTTGTATGAAATATGATATAGCAAGTGCTGGAAGTGGCCACAATCTATGTCCAAACAGCACTGAACTCGATGCTTCATATTTCGAAATATGGATGCCAGTACGTCCAGTGTCACTGACCGAATTACTCTGGTGATGTTCGCTTTCAAGTCGTCTTATGGTTCTTTGTCCATTTGCGTAGAAATTCCTGTAGGTAGAAATGGGGCGTTGTCAGATCTGGAAACTGCAGTGGCCAAAGTCCCTTAGAAATGAGAAGGTCGTTGAAAAAGGACTGAATTTCAGCTATGGTAAGATTGGACGTATGGGCTGTTGTACCATCTTGTTGGAAGTAGCCAAAGTTTTGTTTGTCGTCTAATTGGTTAACAAAGGTGTTGAGTTGTTCGTATGTACAGCAGTCGTGATTGTTTTGAAGAAAATTGCACCCATTATGTGCTGGGGGGAAATTGCACACCAAACACCACACTATATGAATGGAGAGGTTATTTATTGATGCACTATGTGGGGATTTTCACTCACCAAAAGACGGTAGTTTTGAAAATTATGTAACCTGAAGGGTGAAACCAAGCTTCATAGGAAAAAAATAAATGAATAATCCAGAATACTTGGATTTGCGTGGTTGAGTGTCTGCAACCAGTGACAGTATGTCACACAATGATTTTTGACAATCCGATTTTCCGAGAAATTTGCTGCAGTGACATCTTTGGAGTGGCCGGTAGGAGCCTTATATCCTAGACAGTTTCCTGCGACAGTTTTGAGCGACCCACTTCATTCTTGTTCATTAAAGTCCCTTGGTTTAGAGTTTCTTCACCAGGACTTAATTGGTGAACTTATTTGGTACATGTCTCCCTCCAAACTTTTTCTGGAACGTTTGTTGACATGCCTTGATTGAGTCTGATTTTACATGTGTCTAAACAAAGAAGACATGCTGCTCTACAGAATGAGACATTTTTTCCCTATTTTCGTATCAATTACGCTTGCACTGTCACCACGCGCTATTAAACACCCACTTGCTACCATGAGGCAGAATAGCAGCAGCCATCTTACCGATATCCACACTACAGTGGACTGGCTGGAGACACCCTGGCGGCGACTAATCACAACACCAGATATCTGCACCACAGGAGTGACTGGTGAAACCCTGGTGGTCATGGAAAAAAACGACTATGGGAAAACACCTGGCGTTACAATGCAAAATGGAGTGACAGTCCGCACGCAATTTTATTTTCATTCATTGGAGCATCAAGTTTAGTGTAGTAGTGTTGTTTGGATGCGTATGTCATTAAATTTCACACATAAGATAAAGTAGATCGTTTATAATCATTGTTAATGTTGTTAATGAAAACCTGGGTTTGGTTTGGGGTGGGACATTCTGTATTTTGGAAGTTAATGTTAGACTTATTAATCAGGAAATGACAAAGGGTCATATGACTTTTTTTTTCCTTGAAATTTATTTTTTTAAATGTTGTGTTGAACGATTGTCCAATTTTGTGAACGTCTAAATCTTTGTGAGAAAGGGCGGGGAATACATATGCATGCTTGTAAATATGTGCGGTAGAATATTTTTGTACACCCTTCAGCTTTACATTTTCCTATATTTGCATCAATTTCTTGTAGTCCTATGTAATATGTTCTCTCTCTTTCTCAGCATTAAGAATTTTTACCTAGCACTTTCAATAGGGTAAAAAAAAAAAAGGTTTTTCTGTAATGAAATTAAGAATATGCATTAATGAGGATTATCTGTCCCCATTGAGCTTTATGTTGCAGGTTTATGCAGGATTAGTTTTTAAAGTTAATTTGAATGTTAATGAAAATACGTTAACTAGTCATACCGTTTTTAGGAGGGTCCACATAATACCCTTAATGATGAAGAGTTCTATGATGCTGTTGAGAGTGGTCTCGACAAAATCGATGAAGATACAGAGTTTCGAGAAAGACTGAAAAACAAACACAACAGTTCAAAGACCCTATCGAAAGCTTCCAAACATAGACTTTGGCCAGAGGTAAGTAGTCTGAAAATTACATCCTATAGTCCATCGATGGTTACTTCAAACATTTCCAAACTTATACTGAAGTTCTACTTCCAGGATATACCTCCACCTCGTGCAAAGCTTAAATGAGTTTAGTAAATTGCACCACATTCGTGCATGCTCTGTGTAATATTTTGCATGAGTATTATTTCTTACTTGGCATAGCAACACACCTATTTTCTTCCTGTTTTTGTTTATATTAATTACAAATTTATATAATTTATAGATAAAATATAAGTTAAAGTTTAATTTAACCAAAAATGACATATTTTTGTGTTAACACAAGCATAAAATGCTTGTTATGCAGGACTTATTTAGGAAATAACCAAGCATGTCGTCATGGAGTGAATTTCCAAAGATTTGATCCAAAAAGTGTGAAGAAACCGTGAATAGACTATATATTCCATGGCATAATGCAAGGTTGATTACTGGAATTCTATAGCAGCTTTTACTCAAGCAAAACGTTGACCTCGCAAAAAATGTTTTTAAACAATTTCTTGTGCAAGGCATATCTTGTATATCATGAGTTTTCTACTGTACTTTAGATGCAGGTTACATAGAACAAGAGATTTGATTGGTCATAATATACAGGATGAGTATAAAAGAATACCCCAACTTTGAAGGTCTATAATATCAAAACCAAACAACCTACAACCTTGATTGACCAATAAAATTAACCGTGGAACAGTGAAGTTTGTTTACTATACATTCGTAAATGTTCAATGTGACCACCATGAGTGGCTCGAACGACATCTACGCGATAATCAAACTCGTTTTTGTTAGCATGTCCTGTGTTACGGTTTGGATGGCGTTTGTAACTCTCGGTTTGAGGTGGTGAGGGGTTAGCAAGCTCGCATTAGAATGTCAATGTGAAGGGGACGGTTTGATTTTTCCTTTATGTGCCGAGAGATGACACTTGGAGCGTCGGTCTCGCACTATGAGCATGTTGTATGTTAGTCCGTATCACGATGGCGACTGAAACACAGAAGGCGTTCTGTGTTATTCAGTTTGCTAAATGTGAATCGGTTATGACTGTTCAACGTGAATTCAGTCGCAAATATGAACGTCGTCCTCCCGATAGGTGGAGTATCATACGTTGTTTTCGTCAGTTCTGTGACACAGGGTGCCTTTGCAAAGGCAAAAGTTCCAGGCGGCCGCGTGTGTCTGAAGAGAATGTGCAACGGATTCAACAAGCATTCGTTTGCAGTCCGAGAAAATCAACTTGACAAGCTAGCTGGGAAATGCCAATCCCTCAATTGACGGTATGGACAGTGTTGCGAAAGCGATTGCTGTACAAACTATACAGTTTTCAGCTTGTACAGGCTCTTACCGAAAGGGATAAAGAACTGAGATGTGAATTCTGCACGTTCGTTCTTGCCCAGAATGAGGTAGACGATGCCTTAAGGTCTGAGCTGGTTTTTAGTGATGAAGCGACGTTCCATGCAAATGGTAAGGTGAACCAGCACAACGTGTGGATATGGGGTCAGGAGCCTCCACATGAAACCACCGAACATGAGCACGCTTCCCCCAAAGTGAACGTGTTTTGTGGTGTTACTGGAATCCGTTATTTGGGGAAGGGGGCATATCTGAGTTCTTGATGGATGTAGGTCTTAATAAAATAAAAGAACTAAATTTGATTTTCAATTGATTCACACAACTATTACAAACAGCATAAATCTATCTATCTCCACTATTACTCTTTACGTCACTGTGAGCGCAATATTTAATGTCTATTTCAACTCTAATTAACGTCCTCCTTTATGTCTCTGCTTGGTTATTATCAATTAACTCATACTTGCCATTAACACACGTTCAGTCTATATATAGCCATCATTTGTAATGTCTTTCACTCTCGCATCCAGTCCAATAGTCCAGTCTACAGTCGTACTCTTCACTGCCCTGATGTTCGCAGTCTCAGATTTTCCTCCTGTTGGTCACTTCTCTTGCTATGCGCTTCACTTCTTCTTGCTAGTCCTCAATCGCTGAAACTCATCCATTCAACAACTGCTGGCCCAGAGGCCAGTCAAGCCTTTTATAGCCGCTGGTCTTGACCTGGAAGGTTTGCTACACCCCAAGTCTAGCTGAGACACGAGGTCAGTAATCCAGAGCATTCTTCAGATGTCTCAAAGACACGATACCCAAGGTTGGGAGCGGCACGCGCCCTGATATGCAAAACGTGCATGCTTTGTAAACATTCTTTTATCAAAAGCTGCTGCGTCTCTGGTTCCAACTAATAGCACGCGCGCATCAATAAATCATCCAACTACTCTGTCCTTAGCTTCCGCTTGCACGCGCGGGGCTGGCCAAGGTCATGAGTCTTTGCATGCAAGGTCTTGTACAAAATTTGCACCACATAAAAGCGGTTTAAGTGAATTATGCAGTTCATAAACGGTTTAATGGATTGAAAGGCAAAATCGTTGATAGGTTTTCATACTATTGCGCACGCGCGCGCACACACACACACACACACACGCACGCACGCGCACACACACGCACGCACGCACGCACTAATTTATTTTCTATTTTTGACCCATCAACAAGATTATTTAATCTAAAATTAAATTGAATGATAGCAGCTATTNCTACATCTTAAAACAATATTACAAGGTCAATAAAACAAAAATAAATGTATAATAAAATAAAGAGTTTAATATATCTTTAGATCACAACTAACTACACGCGCACGCGCGCGCACGCGCGCGCGCGCACGCGCGCACACGCGCACGCGCACTTGTTTACAAACTAAAAACTAGTCATAGATCTGTATGTAATATGGACGCCAGCATTGGAATTTCCAACATACAATAAACACCCAAGCTGTAATAATTTGAACTAAACTACAATGGAGATCTGTCAACTTTGAGCAGTAGGTAACATGAATACAGAAAAAGATCTTTCTGGGATCTGTGAATTATGTTGAGTGTTAAGGCCATTTTACACAGTCAAATATGTATTAAATTCAATTTTTATTTAACTAAAAATTACTTTATTTGCCTTTCAATGAATTGCATTCAGTAAGCTTTAAAGTCTCCACTTAAAAATTTATCATAAACTTTTTAATAAAACCAGTGAAAGGAATGCCAAAAGTAAATTTTTAGAAGTATCTGCGACTCATACAAGACACAAAAGTAATTGGTTAAACATCAATAAATTTCCTTAGTTTCATTTACATTTGTTTTTAAAAAATATAAAAGTCATTATTTTGTAATAACTTCAAAATATATGCACCCAACTCTATTGTTATGAGATTACTTCCATTAATATTGTCAGAAAAGCTGTGATCGACGATTGAAATTTTTGATTAAAGAAAATTCAGAACTTGTTCAGAACGAAAATCTTGAAGGGAAATGACACTTTCAAGAAATTGAAAAAGAAAATGGCCACGATTATGACATTCGTATGTCATATATAGCTTTCAATTAAATGAATTCAATAAAGATTGAAGTTAATTTTAAGAAATATTTGATTGTGTGAAAGAGCCTTTACAGTCGGCAAAACAAACAAAAATCGAAGATATTAGATTTTTATGTAGATTTTTGTGTTCCACAATGTTATTTAAAAATATTTTGTTTTATGTTTGTCAGTATAATATCTGCCTCCACGCAGCGAGAAAAAAAAGTAATTATTAAGACGAACGTGTGTTGCAAGTTCCTCTTAAATAAAAAGTACTGGTTGTGTATTCACACATGCGGCATCATGCATGTCAAGTATCGATTTGTTGTGGACCAGTTTTGATATTCGTTGTATGTAAAGTAAAAACATTACACTCACAAAAAATACATGTCGCAAGAATGCAGCTACTGATGCATTCTTGCGACATGCAAGATTATTCTGATAATCTTGATTCTTCTGATTATTTGAGTTTGAATGTTCTGTCATTTACGTGATATATAATGCTGGTCATTTTCAAATATGGTTTTGCTACAAATGATCTGTAACACCAGAAAGATGACTTAAGTATTTATCGTACAAAATGTGCGCGTTGTCGCTGTGGCATTTTAAAATTCCTAAAGGTGAGGAAAGTTTACACGGCACAAGAAGAAATCACTCTTTGCTACTTTTTGTTCTGTAAAATATCTAAAAATATGTTTACTAGAAAAGTTGCTGCGTGTTATGTTCATAACCTGCCCATGGGATAAAGTTATGATTGCACCATGTGGTTTTGAAGTCGACATGTTAGCAATTCCTGGAAAGTAGTTGCTAATAATTCCACAGAAGTATTGCCATGAACAAAAAAATTGTACTACCAAAGACCCTGTAAGTATTGTGACTGTGAACAACACAGTAAGCCTAGAGAAGTTGCAAACAATAGGAACTTCAGTGACTTCACAAGCAGGTCTTACGACGACCTGTATTTTAACGTCTTATGTTACAGTTTTAAAAATAAGATTGGTGAATTAAATTCTGATTTGATTTGGAGCACTTATATAAAATTTGCAATTTTAGTTTGAAACAAAGCTTGGGCCTATTCAGCAATACTTTGTAACAAAAGTTTAATTTACCAGTACATACATACTTTTGTNTAAGATTGGTGAATTAAATTCTGATTTGATTTGGAGCACTTATATAAAATTTGCAATTTTAGTTTGAAACAAAGCTTAGGCCTATTCAGCAATACTTTGTAACAAAAGTTTAATTTACCAGTACTTTTGCCACAAAATCTAAGAAGACATGACCATTGTATGAAATTATTGGTTGCTAAGAGCAACACAAACGAAAGACATTACTCACAAGTTAATGCTTAATATAATCTTGCAGATATAATGTACTCTTCTAGCATAATTTGTAAATAATAGAACATTCTCGTACTTTCCTACTTGCGGTAGTGTTAGTTTGCAAGTTTTATTGTAAAAAACTGATCTGTAATATACCAGGCATGCTCATAATGCTCAATATTTTATAGACATAACAACTTAATTTATATAGAAATTTATTTAATGAACAGAAACATTTGATGTAGTTTTATGGCTTTTTAAGGATTTTCGGGAGCTGGATCAAGGATTTTTGTTCAAAGATCAGTGGCAGCACACTGCCATACCTTGAAAATTGCCTGTGAGAAGTAATTTATGTCTTCCTAGTAATTAAAAAAAAATGCCTTTTAGGCTTCTACTAACAAGTTATCGTAATGTTAAATTGCATGCATATATCCAGCATGTTATGCAAAATAATTTTGAAAAATAGATAATCACCCAATTTAAATCATTGTCGTCTTCATATCGTCAAAAGTGTCAAACAGGAATCTCTTAAAGGTAGCGTTACTTTTATTTTATGAGAAGTAGTGTTATTTTGCTAGTTGAAAATCACATACATATTTTCAATGAAAAGTNTAGCGTTACTTTTATTTTATGAGAAGTAGTGTTATTTTGCTAGTTGAAAATCACATACATATTTTCAATGAAAAGTGTTTGTGTTTCACAAAAATTCTTGAATATAGCACCTAGAACCTCTATATCAACCTTATTTAAAGTGACAGTCTTCCTATAGTGACTCATTTTTGAGAAACTGTAAAAAATTTGGGTGAAGAAAGTAAAAAAATTCAGGGAAATGTGCTGCAAAATAAATTTGTTGCACTTTTTTGGTTGATGTACATTGCGTTTCTCTTGGTGAGTGCTATATAGGCTGGACTAGNGTTGGGAGCCTACAAATTGGCTCTCAAATACAACTTGGACTGTGAGAAACTGGACATCACTGTTGTAATGTGGCACACGCACAGTTATAACTGACTTTAAATTGCCACTCTGCTATAACTTTCCACTCGACTAACTCAAGACGGAGTAACACGAGACTCTTTAAAATGGACGCAAATTAAATATGGAATAAAGTCAAGTCCCGGTTTTGTTCCATACTTTTATTTACCATTTAAGTGAAACAGTTCACATACGAAGTTCAGAGTACGTACAGGTTTCAGATAACCAGACAAGTGCAGAACAGCGCCCCAGTCGTTTACGAATTAATTCATTTCTTAAAAACTTGTATCGCAAGAAGAATAAATGCAGCGACCTCCCACACCGGCGGAGAAATAATCTAGCAAGTTCAAGTTAGCCGGTGTGGGGATTAGCGCCACACCCGACGCGGCCTAGGCAAGCACTGGATGACGACTCACTTCAAACTGACGTGAATGGTGACAGGCATACGAGTACTTGTGCTGCCTATCACCTCCCTCTTCTCAGATAAGGGCCTGGCGTAGGCTGCCACGCATGCTCTTCCTATGTTATCTGAAACTGCGTCGTCGTATGAACTTGTCGAGCAAAACTGTAAGCTAATCTAATGTTGACATGTAACAAAACTAAGGTTTTGAAAACGGCAACCGGACGCCTGATAAACGTTAAAACGGCAAATGTATTCCCGATAAACAAACTATCACTGTAAAATAAACCACCACGGCTTTTAATTTAAAACTCGATAAAAATCTTATGAAGCTTGGAAAAACGAAAGAAAATGAAACAAGTTTCCCAAAAATTAATAATACTGCGTCATTACATTACCCCCCTCGGTTTGGGATAGATTTGGAAGAACACTTTCCCAAAGCGAAACCTATCTTGTATGCTGCTACTCTGTAAACCACTGTGCCTCTGCTCCTTGAAAACAATTAACATATATAACATGGTAATTAGCTCCTAACAAAACATTCACTTTACCTGTCAAAGAAGAGTAACAAGATGTTTACGGGTATGCTGCAAGAAAACCATACCTTTCACGGTTTCAATTAGTTACCCATTATAATTTGTGGTTGAGGGTGTATTTCCAACCTGTGCCATTGTTCATTCATTGTGGGTTGCTGCCCTTTGGTTCCTCACTGGTATCAGCACACACCGTCCAGAAGGGGACCCAGGTCTGCCCATAATTATAAAAATGCCACTGCGAATGCCTCACCATAGGTCAGTGCTGACAAAAAAACATTAACGCCACTCGACTGCCCCTCACTAGGCCAGTGCTGACAATAAAAAAGGGCCCCAGACCTGTCCCAATCAAAATACACTTACTCCTTGTGCCACTGATTCCAGGACACCATAAACTGCAGCAACATCTCCTACTACCTGTAAATATTCTTAAGGCTCAATACAACACCTCAACTTTTGGAAATTTAGGTAACATTTACTGCATCCTGAATTAATCTTCCTGATAATTCCTATTGTCAACTCTTAATGCAAAATAACAGTAATTATTTGTTTCTTTATGTGACACAATTTTCAAATGTAAAATAAAACTTATTAACATTCATATAGCACTTCCTGTTTGGTACTCTGCATAAATAAATCGCATTAGTTAAAATAACACAACTGTTCACATAATTGAAAAGTATCTCTGTTCACAAAATCTTCACTAATACACTTTACGGTAATTTTGGAGCCACTGTACCTAGCTTGGATAGCCACCAAGGCACTGCTATGTGTCTTTCACAGATAAAAAATATTGGAAGCTAAAAAAAATTGCTTGATACAGCAAAGGGAGGAGGAAAATTAGTATTATTTTCCTGCATATATTTACAGCCCAGGAGAACCTCAAAACTGCCAATATGAACACACACCATCATTAAAATTGTCACTCATTCACGAAAAATTTATCTGAAAGGTATGTGTTATGGGAAAATTTATTCTTTAGAACTGCAGATATGAACACAGTTACCGTCACAACACAAGTGTTACTATTTGCAATTATTAATTAAAAGAGCTTATTTTTTTTGTTAGTTAATTTCCACATCCCTGTAATTATCATAAGAATAAAAAAAAACAAAAGGTGCTTATACTTCCTGTTTTAATAGTGATAATTCTGGGTCAAGCTGCTGAATGCTAAACTACATTTTCAGTATCATATAAAATTTAGTTTTGTTATTGAAATTTAATTTTATCACATTACTAAGTTTATAGAGGACTTTAAAAAACATTTTATTACTAATAAAATTAAACTCTTAAAAAATTAAGCCCCATAAAAGATAAAAAGAAAAACCTGTTCGTAATGTATGTAAGAGACTATTGTAATTGTTATGCATTGAAGCTCATTATAGCATGCAGTGTTTCATTATTAGTTGGGGTAATCCTGCTAACTTANCCACTAGCCAATACCTATTAACTCGACACCCCCTCCACCCCTCAGGCAGCGGAATGTTTGTGCCCACTATGCGACTACCTCCAGTGTTTGTCCTGCCAGTTAGTTGTCCTCTCGCTTGCTTGCCTTCTCAAGACTCGGATTTCTCTTGGGTTTTTATCACCATTTGTCATCAGCAGTTGGGAGCCTACAAATTGGCTCTCAAATACAACTTGGACTGTGAGAAACTGGACATCACTGTTGTAATGTGGCACNGTTGGGAGCCTACAAATTGGCTCTCAAATACAACTTGGACTGTGAGAAACTGGACATCACTGTTGTAATGTGGCACGCGCACAGTTATAACTGGCTTTAAATTGCCACTCGGCTATAACTTTCCACTCGACTAACTCAAGACGGAGTAACACGAGACTCTTTAAAATGGACGCAAATTAAATATGANGGCTATAACTTTCCACTCGACTAACTCAAGACGGAGTAACACGAGACTCTTTAAAATGGACGCAAATTAAATATGAAATAAAGTCAAGGCCCGGTTTTGTTCCATACTTTTATTTACCATTTAAGTGAAACAGTTCACATACGAAGTTCAGAGTACGTACAGGTTTCAGATAACCAGACAAGTGCAGAACAGCGCCCCAGTCGTTTACGAATTAATTCATTTCTTAAAAACTTGTATCGCAAGAAGAATAAATGCAGCGACCTCCCACACCGGCGGAGAAATAATCTAGCAAGTTCAAGTTAGCCGGTGTGGGGATTAGCGCCACACCCGACGCGGCCTAGGCAAGCACTGGATGACGACTCACTTCAAACTGACGTGAATGGTGACAGGCATACGAGTACTTGTGCTGCCTATCACCTCCCTCTTCTCAGATAAGGGCCTGGCGTAGGCTGCCACGCATGCTCTTCCTATGTTATCTGAAACTGCGTCGTACGAACTTGTCGAGCAAAACTGTAAGCTAATCTAATGTTGACATGTAACAAAACTAAGGTTTTGAAAACGGCAACCGGACGCCTGATAAACGTTAAAACGGCAAATGTATTCCCGATAAACAAACTATCACTGTAAAACAAACCACCACTGCTTTTAATTTAAAACTCTATAAAAATCTTATGAAGCTTGGAAAATCGAAAGAAAATGAAACACGTTTCCCAAAAATTAATAATACTGCGTCATTACATTACCCCCCTCGGTTTGGGATAGATTTGGAAGAACACTTTCCCAAAGCGAAACCTATCTTGTATGCTGCTACTCTGTAAACCACTGTGCCTCTGCTCCTTGAAAACAATTAACATATATAACATGGTAATTAGCTCCTAACAAAACATTCACTTTACCTGTCAAAGAAGAGTAACAAGATGTTTACGGGTATGCTGCAAGAAAACCATACCTTTCACGGTTTCAATTAGTTACCTGTTATAATTTGTGGTTGAGGGTGTATTTCCAACCTGTGCCATTGTTCATTCATTGTGGGTTGCTGCCCTTTGGTTCCTCACTGGTATCAGCACACACCTTCCAGAAGGGGACCCAGGTCTGCCCATAATTATAAAAACGCCACTGCGAATGCCTCACCATAGGTCAGTGCTGACAAAAAAACATTAACGCCACTGCGACTGCCTCTCACTAGGCCAGTGCGGACAATAAAAAAGGGCCCCAGACCTGTCCCAATCCAAATACACTTACTCCTTGTGCCACTGATTCCAGGACACCATAAACTGCAGCAACATCTCGTACTACCTGTAAATATTCTTAAGGCTCAATATTATACAACACCTCAACCTTTGGAAATTTAGGTAACATTTGCTGCATCCTGAATTAATCTTTCTTATAATTCCTATTGTAAACTCTTAATGCAAAATAACAGTAATGATTTGTTTCTTTATGCAACACAATTTTCAAATGTAAAATAAAACTTATTAACATTCATATAGCACTTCCTGTTCGGTACTCTGCATAAATAAATCGCATTAGTTACAATAACACAACTGTGTACATAATTGAAAAGTATTTCGGTTCACAAAATCTTCACTAATACACTTTACGGTAATTTTGGAGCCAATGTACCTAGTTTGGATAGCCACCAAGGCGCTGCTATGTGTCTTTCACAGATAAAAAATATTGGAAGCTAAAAAAAATTGCTTGATACAGCAAAGGGAGGAGGAAAATTAGTATTATTTTCCTGCATTAGATAAGGGTTGAGTGAGTAGATATTTACAGCCCAGGAGAGCCTCAAAACTGCCAATATGAACACAGTTACCGTCACAACACAAGTGTTGGTATTTGCAATTATTAATTAAAAGAGCTTATTTTTTTTGTTTGTTAATTTCCACATCTCTGTAATTATCCTAAGAATTAAAAAAAAAAGTTGCTTATACTGCCTGAGTTAATAGTGATAATTCTGGGTCGAGCTGCTGAACGCTGAACTACATTTTCAGTATCATATAAAATTTAGTTTTGTTATTGAAATTTAATTTTATTACATTACTAAGTTTATAGAGGACTTTAAAAAACATTTTATTACTAATAAAATGAAACTCTTAAAAAATTAAGCCCCATAAAAGATAAAAAGAAAAAGCTGATCGTAATGTATGTAAGAGACTTTTGTAATTGTTATGCATTGAAGCTCATTATAGCATGCAGTGTTTCATTATTAGTTGGGGTAATCCTGCTAACTTATATGAGGCATTGTTATTCCAAAATGTTATGAAGGTGGCAGAATTGTGCAACACTATTTAGTAGTAGCACATAAAATAATACAGTTATCGTGAATTAGAACTAAAGCTTTGACTCCAGGACAAGTGACCTGTGATTACAAGCTCAACAAGTGCAGATTTCCTTCTGTTGTGTGTATTTGCCCTGATTCATCTGCTTGCTTAACTGCGGCCCTGTGTAAATACTGATTTCAACTTGTCTGTGCTGTTGGTGAGATTGTAACTCTTATCGTACGTTCAGTCTCGTGTCCACTTTTGTCTTTGGAGGATGAATAGCAGTAGCAGAAAGTGCAGGAAGAAAACTGCGAGAATTGTGAAGCGCGATTGCGATTGGTGTGAAAAGTCTAAGGTACCCTTTTTTTTTATTCCAACCTACGTCTGGTGGATGTTTTCACTTAAGTTGACTTATGGAAGTTACGTACATAGTTGCTTTTTCCTTTCGTGTAGGGATTATGATGGAATGGGTTAATGGTGCAGTGATGGTTGTAAAATGGAAAATTGGTGACCTTTATATGTCAGTCACCTAGTATTTGCGAACACCTGTTTATACCTAGTTGCCGAGCACAGCATGCCATTCTATAGATAGCTACCGGAAAAAATATTTGTGATTTACATATGATCTAATATGTTTATTTATTATAATCAATTTATATAAATCTTGTAAATCTTCCATATTACTTTTTTAAAATATAAAATAACTTCTGCTAGGCACCGTGTTCATTTGACGGTTTTCATCTTGCTTGTAATTATCTTGTCCTTTTCTTTCAATGTGTTGTACGGTTATATTTTTAGGAGGGGGATGGGAAGAGGAGGTATTTGAAATCAGCAATAGCTTCCCCGTGGGAGTTCTGCGTAGGTGTAATGTCAGAATTCTGTGCATTAATCCTCGCAAACATTATTTTTGGAGGATGAGAGGCATAAAAAACTTTTGTACAGTTTATAGATGCAACATTTTTCTTTCTCTCGATTTTTTTAATCAAACAGAGAATGTAATAAGAGTTTTTAGTCGGTGTCTGATAGTGAAAATAATGATACTTTAGTATATACTTTACACCTACTAGAATTACCTACAGTATGTATTTTTATAGTTATAATTTTAGTAATTTAAGTTTATTGCATTTTTTGTACAACAAACTGCGAGTTGGTTTACAAACCACAGCCTATGCACATCTGAGCTTTAAAAATACTAGAGCAAAATTTTATTTTGAGTTACTGAGTTCACTTAAAATCAGTTTTACATGCGAAGATCAGTTAAATAGTATTTCTAGGATAAATTTTAGGTACTAAACTGGAAGTATAGAAACTTGAAAGAAATGTGCTTGTACAGAGTATGCTTTTGTCCTTGTCCGAAAATTTATGCTTGTTTGCAAGATGTTTTATTCTTCAGTGCGTATTACAGGAAACAGGGAACGAGCATTTGTTTTGCATGTTCTGGTCGCCTTTGTTACCCCCTCTCCTTTCTCTTACTCTCTGCTGCAGTAATGTAATAATGCTTCCAGTAGATGAAATGTTGAGCCAAGAATATCCTCTGGCTGTGGTTATCACAAGAATGAATCATCGTTTGCAACACTTCCCATTTGCTTTGTGCGTCACTTGTTTTCCACTGTGTTGATTCTAGTTGTTCTACTGTAACTGAAGTTCATATTATTCTCAACTGAACATAGAATGGTTGAAATTGTTACTAACTTGTGGACAAAAGAAGACAATGATGATAGCCGGTTTAGGAAAAAACGTATTTATACAAACCGTGCTTACAAAGTGTGTCAAACACAGCAAGCAATGCAGATGAGTCAGTGGGATTAATTGCAGGATGTTTTTAGCCATTGGATAGGAGTTACCTCAGGAAGCCTCCCTTAGTGCTAGTGAGAAGCTACTGCTCTTTCAGAAAGATTTTGAGACACACTTTTGACAGTTTATTGTTGTGAAAGTTCCATAATGTTGTCTGTAAACTTGCCTAGTGGCATGTTTCATTGAATTAGGATATGTTTTTTTTTGTCAGATATAGTAGTTGAAGAAAGAAACGCATGAGTTTCATACCACATATCTCGGTAACCTTTTTTCCCCTTAAGGTAGTTTTGAATATTTGTGAATTTGGAAGTTTCTTTCCCTTTATATTTCATGGAAAAATCACAAAATACTGTTTAGGGTAAACACAGTTTATTTTTGCGCTGGTTTGATATTATCAAAGCAGTTGTCAAAGTGTGTTGATAGAACAATAATCCCTCCCCAACAGTTTAGCAAAAGTTGCATTTTGATAGTGTGGAAAAAGAATTGTATTACTAATTTTTTAATTTTTTGGTTATTCAATTAAATAATGCCAATGTTTTTTTCCAGTATTTCATTAGTAAAATACATTTATTCTGCATATATGCAGTAATTTCTTTCAAAGCTGGAGTATAAGTTGTGACAAGTTCCTTTAAAATAAGTCTAGAAACTGCCCTTGTAGTATGCACAGGAACACGAGTTTAGCAAATCTTACAGGTGTATAACGGAGCGGATGTTATTTCAGTAAGAAGATTTGGTGCTACCAAATAATACAATTTTTTTTAAAGGAAGTTGAGAATATATTGTATGTATTTAGTGTTTACTAAAAGATTTGATTGTGACTTTGCTGGTGTGGTGCGAAGGAGAAGTCTGCGAAGTTATGTGCTTCTGTTGTGGCTAGTTCCACAGCGAAGCTAGTGATGTCATGACTAAGGGGCGCACATAAGTGGCATATGTGGCTGGCAGCTGCGTCGTGTAGATGTGTATCGCTGTGCTTCAATTAAAATTACGACTCGTAGTGAAACAATACACCACAGTGTTAGTCATATTGTTCAGTGTGTTGGAACTAACTGATAGGTGCAAGTCATTAAGTTTTCTGACAAGAGTAAATGCTAGGTTGAACACTATTTCGTGGGAGAATTACATGCCTACAAAGTTTGTACGTTCAAATATACAGTAAGCTATAAACTTGTTACACATTGATCAGCTTCTACAAATTATTTTAAACAACAAATATATTTTACGAAATAAGAGGTTATATTTTCAATACCTTCTCCATTGAATGAATATTGTGCGACATAATTACTATGCAAATACCTAATTAAGAAATGCCTTATAACTATTTGATATATTGAGTGAATGTATTATTAGGTAATATTTCTGATCATTGTTCTTTCCTTGTTTGCAAATTGCAACAGAGTAAATTCAATGAAAATTAAGACATGGCCTACAGCTATTTTATATGTATTCATTTAAAATATGATTAAATAGGCAGAATATTTCTTAACATTGTTGTTATTCACTTGTTCACAAATTAAGCAAATTGAAAGGAACAAAAAGTTTGTATATTCAGTTACTACTCATTTTAGTTTCCTGTGTTACTACGTATTCCAAAACAGTACCGCATAGTGATTGTATATTGCCTTTCACCACTGACGATAGGCGTTGTATTCTGTGTGGCAACGGTAGAGCACTGGCAAAAATGCAGCTGAAGTTTCACATGACTGTTCCAGCCAACCTTCAGAGGATAAGTTATTTCCTGAAATGTAGCAGAATGTGATTTAACATTAAAAAGTGATATCATCTGTCATCCAATCTTCATGCTTTGGCTGCGAACATTCTCTACATTCTGTGGCTCAAACAAGTATTAGTCTGGCTGGCTGGCTAGTCACATTGCATTATTGTGCATACTAATATGTGCAAAACAAAGAACCAACTGCCAAAATGGGTCGTTCAGAGACGGTTTTGTAAGTTTTTATTCTAAAATATTTGATAATATGTTTTGTTTACAATTGGAGCACGAATTTCATAAGGCATGTCGACTTTGACGTCAAACGAGTATTCATCTAGGCAGCATAGTGCCATGATTCACTCTCAGCGGATGCCTCTTATATGATGTGTAAGGGAAGAAGGCAGCTTGTTTTGTTCAGGGAAACATTCTGTGGCAGTCTTTACCTGAAACGCGACGAAATACTAGGGAAACAACTTAAAAAGAAAGGAAAATTTCAATAAGGAGATTCCAAAAGGGAAAATTCTTCAAAGATATAGCAGGAATTTTACACACACCCATCAGTACAGTTAAGAACATCTACTGGTTTCATGAAACTAGACCATACCACAACAAAGCAAGACGTGGTATGCTGTTTAGTTTAACGCAAAGAGAACAACATAACATTGTCAGGTAAGTTAAAGTACACCCGAAACTGAGTGGTTCAAAGATTACAGCTGTTGTTGAACTGCATTTAGGAAAGCATCTCGCAGCACAGACGATACAAAATGTGCTTCATTAAGTAGTATATAATAGCCGAATAGCCCTAAAAAATAAAATTAATAAAAACCCTAATTCGCCCAGATGAACGGCCAAAAGTGACTTTCCCATGCTAGGGGACAGGAAAACGATAGCTATGAATACTGGAGGAAGTTTGTATTTATCGATAAAATTAAATTAAACCTTTTCAAGTCAGATGGTGAGTGATAGTTTAGTGGAGAATAAACCGTGAACTAGACACACAAATTCTGACGGATACAGATATTTGTTCGGGGGTGTACGAGTGCTAATGGTGTAGGATAGTTGTGCTTCATCGGCGGTACCATGGACCACAAACTCTACATTAACATTCTGAAGTCTCACCGTCCCAAGAGTGTCAACGATGTGGGCCTTACTGGGGACTAAGTCTTCAGCCAGATAACGATCCTAAACATGAAGCCCTTAACACACAACTGTGGTTGCTATACGACATTCCACACTGAATGGCAGCACTTCCACAGTTGCCGGGCATAAAGTCCATCGAGAATTTGTGGCATATGCCAGAAGAAAGAATAAGAATATTAAGAATGTTTATCATCTCGAAGAAAAATGGTCTTAAGAAGGTATTAGTAGGAGTGGAAGAATATACCAGCAGAAACAACCGAAAACTCAGTAAAATCAATTCCACTGTGTTAACGAATGTTACAGGAAATCATGAAGAAAGGAGGGCCCACCAGGTATTAACGTTAAAAAGATGACCCCCTAGAAATATCTTTGTGTATTGCAGACAAATACTTGTTTGGGGTGAAAAGTGTGTACTGTTTTTCTGTTCATGCATTATTTGTTCCTACAGTAGAAAGGTGTAGTTATGTTACGTATGTTTTGTACCATGTCACAATAAATAATTTAGTGTTAATGTACCCACCATACCGTGCCCTTTTCTGTCATACATATCTGTAAACATGAAGTCTGTGGAAAGAGAAATACTTTGAGTCATGCTATCTTGTCTGATCAAGGCTTGTTTATAATGAAAACTTTTGAGAACCTCAAAATGAAATAAGGAAAACAAAAACCGAAACCTACTAAAAGAGTAAAATATATTCAAATTAAATAATACATTTTCAAAAATGTGCAAAAAAAATTTACAGTATCACAGTTGCATGTTGGTAAGCTGCCTGCTCTGTGCGGGCAAGGGTACACAAGGAGACCATTATGGTATCGGGCTTGCTGGGGTACCTCGGCAGTCAGCTCTTGGGAATGGCTGCGAGCTGTGCTCACTCCTCTTGTTTTATGGGGTGATGGGTGAAGGGAGGTTAGTCTTTTCTAATCCATTTGCACCCAAATGAGATACAACTGGGTGGACAAGAGTTCTGCCCCCTCCCCCAAAGGCTTGTACCACCCCCATGCTGAGGAGCTTGTTCCAGTGATGAGAAATGGTGGGAATGCAGTTGTTAATCAGCCAGTACCTACACTTTCTCTTGTAGTAGCACCGCGATACTTCGCAGGGACGAGAAGTTACCGTCCTTGAGTTAATCTTCCGAGGTTCTTGGAGGTGCACGCTATCCTGATCGCCTCTTTGCAGTAGACAAGCGACTGACTCGCGTGTTTCAACTGTTAGACAGTTAGAGTGGGCAGCAGTAAATTTGAACGAGGCCAAGGCTTCTTGCCCGGGTCAGACTCAATCGAGAGTTGTTACCAGCTTGGTAGATATACTAGGAATGGGTAGTTTTTTCCCACTGAGGAATATTTTGCCAAGCTTGAATAAAACATTGCAGCTTTTTATTACAGAATTTCACCTTCTTATGGGATATCCCTGGTTAANATTTTGCCAAGCTTGAATAAAACATTGCAGCTTTTTATTACAGAATTTCACCTTCTTATGGGATATCCCTGGTTAATTGGTCTTTCTCAACAAACCGTATTCGCCTAGTAACCCACCACGTCCACGAGGACTTCTTGACGAAGAGTAGGGAAACTGAACATACATGCTCAGGCGATAACAAAAAAATTCCGGCGGTAGGCAGTTTTGCCTCAAAAGGGGATTCCTGTCGCAACTCGACACCAAGTACTGTGGCTGTTCAGTCTGTATTGTTTGGACTTGCGTCCTTCAAACAAGACTTGTCAAGCACGGTACCTGGTAATTCCAGGCTACTGTCAACACCCCCAATACAGCACACCGTGATTTGCCTGCCAGGCAAGGTGTCTACCTGAACCTGATCTTCCACAGGAGGAGAACAATGCTACACGTCTGCGTTGCAGCAGAGCGATCTCTGTAATACTCCTAATCACTCCACCTAACAATGCCTTTGTCCAAGCGAGACGGAGGAAGGAAGGAAGGAAGGAAGGGTACAGTCGCTGCAGAACAAGGAACCCATACATCAACACCACAGAGACCTTGAGCTCAGGTGGTATGCAGCAAGCAGAAGGAGCTTGCCCAGCTTGCATAGTCTATAAACCCCCCTCTATATCAACCAGGGCTCTTCCAACCACCCACAAAGACCTAGGTGTTCGCAGCCTGTTAGCTGCTTCTGACCAAACACAATCCCAGGGTAGGCAGTTTGTATATACAGCTGAAAGAGAACATGCCAATAGGGAATGCTGGCACAAGAGACCTGTAGAACCAGCCACTCCCCAAGGACTGTTCACCCCACCTACTAAAATGCTGGCATCTCAAAATCCCTGGATAGGACCAGAGGTACAGAATAATTGGCTGTCAACAATCGTAGAGTATAGACGAGGCGTCTGTAGTCCACGCCAAAAGGGAAACTGCTCGATGCCCCCACAAGCTATACCTGGGTAGACATCAAACTGTTTCCTACATTAAAGAGTTGAGTTAGTTTTTAAATGGGTGCTGGTGTGTGTTATGTACTCTATGTACGTATGCTCATGAATAGTGATATGATTGCTGGTTGTTCGTCGAGTCACGAGTGCAGTGTGTGTTGTAAGCATTGTTGTGGCACCAGAGTTATTGTTAAATCACAGTTTTATGAACAAGATTAGGTGAAGTCTTGATGTGTGTGTGTATATTTTCTTCAGTTGTGTGGTGTTGACAAATTGTTTACCACTTTGTATACACATAGTTCAGATGAATACATTTTTACAGCATATTTTAGCAGGTCACTTGACTGATTGAGGTACCAGGCACACTNATTTTGCCAAGCTTGAATAAAACATTGCAGCTTTTTATTACAGAATTTCACCTTCTTATGGGATATCCCTGGTTAACTGGTCTTTCTCAACAAACCGTATTCGCCTAGTAACCTACCACGTCCACGAGGACTTCTTGACGAAGAGTAGGGAAACTGAACATACATGCTCAGGCGATAACAAAAAAATTCCGGCGGTAGGCAGTTTTGCCTCAAAAGGGGATCCCTGTCGCAACTTGACATCAAGTACTGTGGCTGTTCAGTCTGTATTGTTTGGACTTGCGANCTGTGGCTGTTCAGTCTGTATTGTTTGGACTTGCGACCTTCAAACAAGACTTGTCAAGCACGGTACCTGGTAATTCCAGGCTACTGTCAACACCCCCAATACAGCACACCGTGATTTGCTGCCAGGTGCAGAGGTCTGGGGGAAGGCAAGGTGTTAACCTGAACCTGATCTTCCACAGGAAGAGAACAATGCTACACGTCTGCGTTGTAGCAGAGCGATCTCTGTAATACTCCTAATCACTCCACCTAACAATGCCTTTGTCCAAGCGAGACGGAGGAAGGAAGGAAGGGTACAGTCGCTGCAGAACAAGAAACCCAAACATCAACACCACAGAGACCTTGAGCTCAGGTGGTATGCAGCAAGCAGAAGGAGCTTGCCCAGCTTGCATAGTCTATAAACCCCCCTCTATATCAACCAGGGCTCTTCCAACCACCCACAAAGACCTAGGTGTTCGCAGCCTGTTAGCTGCTTCTGACCAAGCACAATCCCAGGGTAGGCAGTTTGTATATACAGCTGAAAGAGAACATGCCAATAGGGAATGCTGGCACAAGAGACCTGTAGAACCAGCCACTCCCCAAGGACTGTTCACCCCACCTACTAAAATGCCGGCATCTCAAAATCCCTGGATAGGACCAGAGGTACAGAATAATTGGCGGTCAACAATCGTAGAGTATAGACGAGGCGTCTGTAGTCCACGCCAAAAGGAAAACTGCTCGATGCCCCCACAAGCTATACCTGGGTAGACACCAAACTGTTTCCTACATTAAAGAGTTGAGTTGGTTTTTAAATGGGTGCTGGTGTGTGTTATGTACTCTATGTACGTATGCTCATGAATAGTGATATGATTGCTGGTTGTTCGTCGAGTCACGAGTGCAGTGTGTGTTGTAAGCATTGTTGTGGCACCAGAGTTATTGTTACATCACAGTTTTATGAACAAGATTAGGTGAAGTCTTGATGTGTGTGTGTATATTTTCTTCAGTTGTGTGGTGTTGACAAATTGTTTACCACTTTGTATGCACATAGTTCAGATGAATACATTTTTACAGCATATTTTAGCAGGTCACTTGACTGATTGAGGTACCAGGCACACTNGCACATAGTTCAGATGAATACATTTTTACAGCATATTTTAGCAGGTCACTTGACTGATTGAGGTACCAGGCACACTTTCTAGAGGTTAAATACTTGCTGAAGTGGCCAGTCGCAGGAGGCTGCTATGTTGGCCAGGGTTGACTGAGACGGTCACATTTTGTTGCATAGGGTAGTTCCAAGTTGAGAACACGTATGATGTTCCTGTGTGGCGTGGCAGCAGTGGCATTATTACTGGATGGGTTGCCCTCCACCTCGGTTGTCTAGGTCTGCAGTAAAATGGGGAAAGGGGGTTCATGCAGACTGTGTATTGGTGTTCACTGTATTTTGAGATTTGTTTCCAGTCTATGCTCAAGCCAGAAAACTGAGAACACGGGTTTCATGTATGCCATGGGTAATGGCAATACAAGAAAGTTGCTCTGATAGAACAGGTTCTATCACTGCTAAAGGCTAGGTCATGCCAAGGTTTATTGAGGTATGTTTTTTTTTCCAAATGATGCAAATTTTTTTTTCCCATTTAAAATTCTAGTTTTACAAGTCTTTTAGTTGTGTAAGATTATTAAACTTTGTTAAAGTGCTTTTTTCAGTACATTTTAAGGGATTACCATGTTGATTTAATTTTGAATGTTCTTACCGTATTTACTTGAAAATAATGCAACCCCCAACTCTCAGACTAAGTGTTTAGAAAAAGGTTTTACTTCGCACTGGAAACATTACATTAAAACATATTAAATCTGACTAACTCACCTTGGTGTATAGCAAAACTTTGAACCTTTCAGAACATGATATTTTATATGAACTATTTTAAGTTTTCTCACTATTATTTACATTAAATTAACTCTGCATAGTATTATGTGGGGATGGCGAGTAACAGTGCATTCATGTCGTTCACCATCACTGAGTGGGATGCTGCTACCGGCGCCGCCACTGCTGCTGCCGTTTCAGTCACTGTCACTTTCATCCAGCCAGCAGATGTCTTGAGTGCCATCTATGGCATTCGAGATGTAGAATTTTTGAAACCCCAAATGATGGACTCTGGTGTTTTTTTTAGCCATGCTGCAAAAATCCATTTTGCCAGTTGCAGAGATTTCTTTTTTATTTTCCCAGTGGGTTTCAAAGCGTGGATGCCAGCAAGTAACCGGTCACTGTACTGCTATCAGAGATGGTTTTTAAAGGGCTTGTTGACCGCCACGTCCAACTTTTGCAGCTGGCTCGTCATACCTGATGGTACAACCACCAAATCTGTGTTCATTTGCACTGCTTCTTTCACGTCAGGTGTCCCCTAAATGCATCCAGCACAATCTTGCCTCTTTTATTTAGCACTGCACCTGGCCAATGGTTCCACACAAGGCATAGCCATTCTCACATTAAATCAATCGTCCACCTTTTTTCATGGCCTACAAATAATTATATCAGGTGGATTCTTTTGGAAGGGGTTTTGAGTTTTAAAATAACGAATGGCAGCAGTTTTCTGCCATCCGCCAGTACTGTCAACATGATAAAAATGCTAAATTGTTCATTGCCTTTTGTGCACACAGTTACAGTCTTCGCACCTTTTGCCTCAATCTTAGTGTTGCTAGGCTTGTTGAAGTACACTGCTGTTTAACCAGCATTGCCCATTTGTCCGCATAAATATTTGTGTCTTTTGCTCAATCCAATTATGTGCCACTAGAATGCAACAAGTTTCTCTTCAAAGTCTTTCGGGAGTCTTTGTGCTAGAGACTTTCTCCGCCGCAAGGAAAATCCACGACTCATCATTCTGACGCACCAACCAACACTCGCCTTAAAAGATGTTTGTGGAATGTTAAGTTCCCGTGCAATTTCTTGGGCTTTCAATCTAATCACGTCTCGTGATATCGGCACCCTCTCGTTTCTTTTTCCTTTGAAGTTTAAAACTCGTTGCCGTACTTCATTGAAACAACCTTTCTTTAGTCCCCAGAATGCTTTCCGCGAGCTATTTGCATTTTTTAGATCATTTAAATCTACTCTCCAGTTACGCACATTACTTTCAGTCACACTGTACTTCCGAGCAGCTTGACAGTGGTTCGTTTGCATGGCATAATTTGCCACAATAATTTTTAAGTTGGCATTATAGCTGCGCCGCAACCCTTTTGACATCATTTTTTGAGTCGAGCCCTACTTTCCAACTATTCATTTCACAATTTTTAAAAAAGAATTCACGTGTACAATAGAGATATGATACTCGTTGACTCCAAAACAAAAACAAGCACGTGTTAGACACACCGCATAAACGAAGCACACCACCACAGAACAGAGCATAGAAGCACGCGGCACTCTGCAGTCAGCAGACGTGACAAAAATCGATAACTCGACGGCATGGCCAGTGGACTAGTAATGCGGTTGGTTCGCTCGCTCCGTGACCTTGCCAACATCTGACCTATTATTATCAGNGCATGGCCAGTGGACTAGTAATGCGGTTGGTTCGCTCGCTCCGTGACCTTGCCAACATCTGACCTATTATTATCAGCGTGTCCGACTTGTTTACAAACAACATTCTCTGAACTGGTAGACTTAAGTTTGCAATTATAATGCGATCCCTGCTTTACGTTCCAGCAAATTCAGTAAAAATAATCACATAATTTTTGGGNTTAAGTTTGCAATTATAATGCGATCCCTGCTTTACGTTCCAGCAAATTCAGTAAAAATAATCACATAATTTTTGGGTAAATAGGGTATATTCACAATCATATAATATCAAGAAGTTAACTTACAAAAACTTGTTTTTTTGTTTTTGTTTTCAGATTAACAGGGTTACAATGGAGCAGTTGCACTATGCACTGCTTGGTGTCGGCGAAGGAGGCTGGCAGTTGTTTGCAGAAGATGGAGAAATGAAAATGTACAAAAGAGAGGAGGAGTTAGATGGAATGGTCATGGATCCATTGAAAGCGTGTCATGTTGTGAAAGGAGTTACAGGCCATGAGATGTGCCATTATTTCTTTTCACCTGACGTGCGTTTGGAGTGGGAAAGTAAGTTCGGAAATGTATACACAAGTAATTTTTGTGCAGACTTGTGCAATAGTTTTAGTTGTTACGTGCTCTCGAAGGATGGCAGGTAGTTTCCAGATACACGTACTCGGTGCCGGACTTAAGAGACCCAGCGCCCGTAGGCAATTACAGAGTCCGAGCCCCCTTTTTGGTAATTTAACAAAATAACTTATTTTATTTTATATTTGATTAACGTTTTACACGGGTCAATAAAATTATCCAATTTTAGCTACTGCAACAATAAATAGCGCTGTCTTGTCCTGTGTCCTCTATTAATTTAATTACTGATTTATATTTGTACTTTCCTATTTGATTTTCTTGATAAATAAAATAAAAAAGCAGTTTGTCCCCTGGCCAGGGCCCCCCCGAGGCTAGTGCCCTAGGTAGGAAGTTCGGCACTGCACGTACTGAGGGTATCATCACAGTCTGTTGCTCAACTATGTGTACATCACTCACCTCAGCCCAACCTGAAGTATCCTTTAGCTTTACACAGGGCTGGATTTCGCACATTGCCGCCTGCAGGCCCATGAAAAGTGCCGCCCCTCCCCAATCTGTATTTTATTTTTATTTTTTCTTCTTTTATTATTGTATAATATACATTGAGACCAGGTGCATCATGATTTAAATTACCACATTAATACGTTATAAATAAATTACTTAATTAAAAAGATAAACAAGTACTAGTTAAAACGAGGTAAAAGTTAAGTTTTTGAATTTACTTGTTTTAAAACTCCATAATTTAAGATTGTAAGCTTAACTTTTTATTTGTAGGTATGTATTTCTTTTAAGTCATCCTTTTGACAAAGTCATTAATGTTGCATGGAGTAACACACACACACACACNGTAGGTATGTATTTCTTTTAAGTCATCCTTTTGACAAAGTCATTAATGTTGCATGGAGTAACACACACACACACACACTCTCTCCCTTCCCTCTTTTTCTCTCTCTTTCTCTCTCGCATCTATGGCGATGGTCACCCACAATACCTCCAAGAGATGTCAGAAGTGCAGGCAGGATGTGCGCGAGTTGTAGGCCCGTTATGTGTGTGGGGGTGGGGGCTTTAATGAGTGTGTGTGCATTTAGTTGGATGGGAAAATTACCCAGCAATATTAAACAAAGTTTTTGGCGGCTGCGCNGTAGGTATGTATTTCTTTTAAGTCATCCTTTTGACAAAGTCATTAATGTTGCATGGAGTAACACACACACACACACTCTCTCCCTTCCCTCTTTTTCTCTCTCTTTCTCTCTCGCATCTATGGCGATGGTCACCCACAATACCTCCAAGAGATGTCAGAAGTGCAGGCAGGATGTGCGCGAGTTGTAGGCCCGTTATGTGTGTGGGGGTGGGGGCGTTAATGAGTGTGTGTGCATTTAGTTGGATGGGAAAATTACCCAGCAATATTAAACAAAGTTTTTGGCGGCTGCGCNGTTAATGAGTGTGTGTGCATTTAGTTGGATGGGAAAATTACCCAGCAATATTAAACAAAGTTTTTGGCGGCTGCGCGTCATCGATAGTTTGCACGTCATCTTTAAACGACAACTGCTGATTGCAGCACCACAGTCGATAATGTACAGGTTACAGCACTGGACCCGGGAAATACACAAACTTGGAACTGAAACTTGGTACATGTCAACAAACACAACATACATGATGCTAAATATCCCACTCACCTTGAAACATTATATTTCAACTAATTCACTGGCAAGGGGCATAGCTTCACAACTGGTCTGGCAATGGTTCGTGATGAGGTGAGCACCTGAGCCACACGCATGACACCATCAGGGCCAGGGAATGTTTTTACAACACGGCCCAGACGCCAGCAGTTCATAGTTTTAGCATGTTAGGTCCTTGAACAAGGACAAGTGTGCCCACTTGCAGGTTAGGTGCATCTTTCGTCCACTTGCACTGAACTTGCAGCTAAGATAATCCTTGTGCCAACGTGACCGAAAGGGTTGGTGAAGTTGCTGCAGAAGTGTCCACCTTGAAAGACGATTAGCTGGAACTGTAATTGCTCCTCTTCTGGGAGTATCTGAGGAGGACTTCATGCTAAACAAATGGCTTGGGGTCAGAACCTCCTGGAGGTCCTAAGGATCTGTAGACAGAGCACACAGTGGTCGCGAGTGGAGGACTGCCTCCACTTGGGTGAGCACAGTGTAGAACTCCTCATAACTCAGCAATTGCTTCCCAACAACCTTGGCNGGAGGACTGCCTCCACTTGGGTGAGCACAGTGTAGAACTCCTCATAACTCAGCAATTGCTTCCCAACAACCTTGGCTAGGTGTGACTTGTCACCAGCTGCCCACAGTCCTCCGAAGTGAGGGGCTGTAGGTGGGTTGAAGTGATGTGTTGCGTGTATAATGCTTGTTTGAAAGTTTCATCTTTGCTTGTGCTGAGAAGGAAAGTATACAATTCCTTCAGCTGGTTGCTGGCACCAACAAAGTTTTTTGTGCAGTCACTGAAGAGATCTCGACACCACTCACGACGTGCCACGAATCTTCGCAGTGCAGCCAGAAATGCATCAATACAGAGACACCAATTCTAAATGGAGACGAAAAATAGGATGTATCCTTTAAACGTCCTAGGTTTCCTGGCTCTGACCATTGTAATGGTAAATGGACCAGCAAAATGATTTTTCAGAAAAGGCTTGGCCTGGGTNTTGTAATGGTAAATGGACCAGCAAAATGATTTTTCAGAAAAGGCTTGGCCTGGGTAACTCTTTCAGCCAGAAGATTTCCAATTCTTGGTGTTGTATGTTGTGGCCGACAGCGAAAACGTATTGTACACAAGTGCAGCCTGCGTCTCGCTACATCTCTCCCATTAACGATCAAGAAATTTTGCTGGAGTATTGATAACAAGTGTTGCGGACCAGAATGGAGCAAATCTCTGTGCAGTTGGTCAATAATCAACTCTGTCGAGCAACACTATTTTGGGAGAAGTGCAAGATGCTTCTGATCATGTGGCAGATCTAATGCATGCAACCTCTCACTAACTCGAACTCCTTCCGAGTTAAGAAATGGGTTTAACTTTCTTAGGGTATCTGGACACTTTCCCTTCTCAAAAGCTGACAATTCTGATGCAGAGTGTACCTGTTGAGTTTTTTTTCACAGAGAACATTAAAGCTGTCTGTAGCCTATCAATCTGTAACGAGGAAACGTGAGTAGGCTTTTCCAGCTGTGGTTTCACAAATCGCAAGCAGTAAGCTGTTATTCTCTTGATCTTGTGAGGATATGAAAATTCATGCAGCGGTGACCAGGCAATTTGCTGAGCCACTCCAGCCATCAGGCCGGAGGTTGCCACGCGCTCTTCAACCAGTAAGTCACACTCTGATTCTGCCAACAGAGTCTGTGTTTTGACCAGACTTCCTTAGTATCCTGCAGCCATGCAGCCACGTAGGTCCTTCCCACCACAAAGGATGGCCCACAAGTTGGGATGGTAAAGAGGCCCCTTGAAGCGAAGTCTGCAAAATTTTGCTCTAATGGCACATGGCGCCACCACTCTGGGGGAGGTGTTTGTCTGGAGTTCTCCGACCCTGTTGGCTACAAATGTCTTCCAATGATGGGNGGAGGTGTTTGTCTGGAGTTCTCCGACCCTGTTGGCTACAAATGTCTTCCAATGATGGGATGATGAATGAATCCATGCCAGTGTTACAGTGGAGTCAGTCCAGGCGCACACATTATCTACCTTAAGTGTTGACTGAGACAGTTAGGACGTAACATAGTGTTTCTGCCAGCAGTAATGCTGCACACAATTCGAGCCTTGGAAGCAAAACCTGTTTGATAGCTGCCACCTTAGATGTCCCATGACCAGGTGCACGGACACTGAACCATCCTGATGCACAATTCGTAAATACACTACTGTGGCATAACCCACATTGGAGCTGTCTGAAAAATCATGGAGTTCCACTAGACACTAGGTAGCAGTCACTAGAAGTCCTCTGGGTGCACCAATTCCTTCCAGCAGTGAAAGCTTTCTTGAGCTATAACCATTTTGTGTGAACGCGACAGGAAGTTTTGCATCCCAATCTACACTGTGGTTCCATAGTAGTTGAATGAAACTTGACCAGCAACAGCAGAAGGGACAACCAACCCAATGGGTCAAATATTCTGGACAGATCAGAGAGAATTCCTCGTTAGTAGCTGATTTACTCTGAGGTTGCACTTTATATGTATATGAAAACTTTTCGACACTAGGATTCTACTGCAGCCCAAAAACCTTCAGGGTGGTATGTTTGTCTGAATCAAACAAATGAGTGACAGATTGCTGGAGCTGAGGTAATGGCAATCGTTCAAGAAATTCTCGACTGTTGCTAGCAAATTTTCGAAGGTGAGATCCCCCAGTTTTCAACAACTCGACTAGTTCCACTTGGAGGGCTGATACTCCTGCCACTGACTTCGCATTAGTGACAATATCGTCTACATATGTATTCGAGATGTGGATTGCCGCCGCAATGGGGTATTTCTAGCCTTCATCCTTTGCAAGGTGTCGAAGTGTACGAAGAGCAAGAAACAGAGCAGATGCTACCCCGTAGGTTACTGTTTTCAAATGATACCCTTGAACAGACTCAGTTTAATCTGAACGCCATGGAGTTCTCTGAAAATCTTGATTCTCTGCATGAATTAATACTTGTTGGTACATTTGCTGNATTAATCTGAACGCCATGGAGTTCTCTGAAAATCTTGATTCTCTGCATGAATTAATACTTGTTGGTACATTTGCTGAATGTCAGCAGTGAACACAGTATGATGCAGATGGAACTGCAAAATCAAATCACTTATCTCGCACTGCAATTTTTGACCTGGTAGCAATACATTGTTCAGTAAGGCACCTGATGAAGTTTTGACTGATGTGTCAAATACAACCCGTAGCTTGGTGGTTGTACTACCAGGCTTCAATACACAGTGGTGGGGAATGTACACAGCTGAGGAACAATCCGTTGCATCCTCAGGTACTTTTCTATGTGGCCAGTAGTGATATAATCTGCCATAAATTGTGCATACATCTGCTTGAGCTCAGGGTTCCGAAGAAATCTTTTCTCCAGCCCATGTAGTTGAGTTGGAGCTCGAGGTCCATAACTTCCTAGCTCTGGTTTTGCTGACCTGAATGGAAGGCACACCTTACACTGTCATCTGCAGTTCGCTGATGAGTTTGCGCAAATATTTTCGCATTGTTTCTCGTCTGGGGTAAGAGGAGCAGCCGTGGTAACTCCTCTAACTCCCAAAACCTCTTCATGGTTTTGTCAAGTGATTAAGTAGCATGATGACACGTAACGAGTTGTGACGAGGGTTCCACAGTTTTGGAGTCCACCCTTCCTATTACAAGCCAACCAAACCGAGAGTTCATGGAGCGACTGGTGGTCCTAGACACCCTTCAAGGCAAGAGCCTGTCAGTATTTGTGGAAACAGTTCGGCTCCAATTAAAAGATCAATAGGGTGAAGAGTTCCAAAGTTGGGGTCCGCCAAGCGTAGGTTNGTGGAAACAGTTCGGCTCCAATTAAAAGATCAATAGGGTGAAGAGTTCCAAAGTTGGGGTCCGCCAAGCGTAGGTTTGCTAAATGTTCCCATTCATTGGTTGGTAAGTTAGTGTTGGGTAACATACCACTAATTTGATTCAAAACTAGCATGTCAGCTCCTAATTGGTGAACGAGATCATCAAATGGCTGGATTTGGCATGTGGGGATATACCCTTTGTCTGTCACTGGTGACCCTGAAAGACCATGTACGGGTCTCAAATATCTTTGCCGGGGCAACCCAAGTTTCTGCAAACAACTACTAGTGATGGAATTTGCTTGGCTGCCTGAATATGGATGCACTCTTAACTGTGTAATTATTACCACTTATCTTTTACACCAACAAGAGTTGTTGCCAACAAAAGAAATGACTTATCTGCCAAGCCTGTGAGGGTAGGAGGAGTCAAGTCACTGCTTCCACTCTCAGTACTGTCTCTATTTGCACGGTCTGATAGTTCTTCAGTTTCAGAGGGAATGTCCTTGTTGAAATGTAACAGGGTATGATGTCTCAAGTTACATTGGTGACAGTTCGTCTTTGAGGGACAGTTCTTCAATTTATGTGATCTCCTGAGGCAATTGATACAAAGGTTATATAGCCTTTTACCTTTTCAAACCGTTGTCTCGGTGAAAGATCAGAAAATGTGAACATTTAGGCAATGTGTGAGAGACTTTACACAGTTCACACTGTATCGACTGCTCTCCTGCACTTGCGACCAATAACTGTGTGACATGTGAACAAGTAAATTTATGTGAATTCTTGTACTTCTGCCCTCCAGCCAAAGATTGCAAAATAGTTATTTTACTGTATTTTTTTATTTCACTATTCTTATGAATTGTTTATTGACATGTTTTCCACAACGCTCAACTTAGTCTACCCACCTGGAGCTGTTTATGTTTGAAGTTTAGAAGCAANTTATTTCACTATTCTTATGAATTGTTTATTGACATGTTTTCCACAACGCTCAACTTAGTCTACCCACCTGGAGCTGTTTATGTTTGAAGTTTAGAAGCAAGGGAGTGATGAGGAAGACATTGATACGTGCAAATATAAATTCTATTTATGCTGTTGCAGAGCACTGAAATGATATGCAAGCTTTTTATTGTGCTCTTATGGTTTCTTCCATGGTCATTCTACAATTTTATTATTGGGGAAATTCATTGCAAAGTTTCTTGCTGGGTGTACACAAATTTAATAGTTATTCAAATAGTATATTTTGAAATACCACTGTGTGAAAAGGCAATTTTTTGTTATTTTGGATGTTTTGGAAATGCATTGAAATTCTTTCACACTTTCTCGAAGTACAGTGGAGTCTCCATTATCCGTCAGTCTCGGGACCGTCACAGTGACTGTTGAGACAATAGACGGATAATAGAAATGNAACAGGTAGCAATCAATAGAAGTATGTACAGCACAGTATGTATTTGATATTAAATATTGTAGACTTCTGTTTATTATATTGAATGCAGTACTAGTATGTATATGTTCAGTAGTATGATCCTACCTAAAAAAGTCTGTCATTTTCCTTTGTTGTAATACTCCACGGGCTTTTGTGCTGCCGTGTTGCGTATCTTACGTAGGAGTAATATCTGTGTAGCGTCTGCCTCTTCTTGTTGCTCGTACCATTCAATGCACTTGGAAAACATGTTTTCAGCGTCACTGTGGCTAATTATTTTGCGGCAATCCTTGAGTGTATCATCCTCTTCTTCTTCACTTGAACATTTTACCTCTCGCGTTGCACTTAATAAAAGTTCCTCATCATTTAATATTTTAAAGCCTCCGTCAAATCTGTCAATTCCCAGCCATTCACTTACTTCACCTATTGATGTGTTTTCTCCACCCATCATCACTTTGTAAGTCATCAGAAGGATGAGTTGGTGCATTGTCCATTAATAACATGGCTTCTTCAGGCAATCCGATCAATTTCAAATGTGATTTTACATTTGGCACAAACACACTGTGGAACCACTCATTAAATATATCCTAGCTCATCCAGGCACTTTTTTGTGCATAATATTAGGCAGGTAAGACATTTAAATTCATATTTTTGAAAGCTCGAGGCTTTTTAGATTTCCCAGTGATTAGTAAAGGAAACCTATGTCTATCATTTGCATTCGCACACACCATAACAGTTATGCGGTCTTTTTGCATTTTAAAACCAGGTGCAGATTTTTCCGATAAGGAGGCTAAGGTTTTCACGGGAAGTGCTTTCCAATTTAGGCCAGTTTCGTCACAGTTGTAAACCTGCTCTCTGACCAAATTTCTATCTTTTATTTCTTTCATTAGTTTTTCCCGATATTCTACAATTACTGTACTATCAGCGCTTAGTTTTTCACCCGATATGTCCAACTGCCTTATGCCATGTCGACCCTTAAATTTATCCAGCCAACCTATACTAGCCTTAAATGAAGGATCCCCATCAAACTTCTTGCTCATCTTGATAGCTTTAGCCATTATTATGGGCCCAGAAACTGGTATCCCTTGATTGCAGGCTTGAATGAACCACTGATACATTACTGTATCCAGTTGGTCCAGTTTTGCCGGCTTCATCGTTTTTCTTAGTTTGACATCTCTGTCTGTCGTTTGCATTTTTGAAACATGACTTTCGATGTTATCTGCATCTTTCTTAATATCATTGACTGTCGTCCGCCCGATTCCATATATCGAAGCGATACTCGTCGCGCTTTCTCCTTTACGCAGTCGTTTTATAATTTCAAGTTTTTGAGAGTTCCAATACAACAAGTTTCCCTTTTCTCAGACATTTTTAAACACACTACACTTTGACAACAAACTGAGGACAATGACTTGCTGACTAAGTGATTACCGCTACTGAACTGACTGTAGGAATGGGAGGGCGGATGAGTGTCTAGGAATTCCGGTAGGGTGGTGAGTAAGACGGAACGATTTTACGCAGTACATTTGTAGGTTGTACATAAACAAAACGTGAGTCATTCGCATTTCGCGCCGCACAGAATGTATTTTTACTGTGTATTCATTGACAAAAGTATGTATTACAGTACTGTATACGTATCGTTCAACTCAATAATGTGCCTAATTTGATATAATATGAAGCGAGAAAAAAGTTATTTCATTTTTAGTTTATTAAGTTTGTTTTTTGTATCCAATTTTATTGTTTTACTTGTCGTGTCAGTTTACTGACTGTTAACGGAAACTCACTNGTTATTTCATTTTTAGTTTATTAAGTTTGTTTTTTGTATCCAATTTTATTATTTTACTTGTGTCAGTTTACTGACTGTTAACAGAAACTCACTGTTAAAAGGGCGACGGTTAACCGAGACTCCACTGTACTAGGTAAATAGTTGCAAATTGTGGGAAAGTGCAAAAAAATGCAAAAAAATGAAATTTATGCTGTGTGTGCATTATGTGGATAAAAGTAAATAAACTGTAAAATACAGGAGAAAAAGGCAGAGGCGAACTTATTAATCATGCCACTCGGTTGCTATGGCAATGGATCAAACACATGCTCAAAATCTAGGCCTTCGAAACAATCACAAACTCAGTAACTTGAAAGACATATAAATATGTTGCCAAATAAAGTAAAAACCGAAAAATGATCTAGGCAGTTTAATGTCATAAACAAAATAATTACTGTTTGCCATCAACAGTAACACACATGAAAAGTATTGCATAAGAAATCATATAAACATCTTGTGAAATATTCTACTTGGGTCCAAAATTACGACGTTACACCGCTTTTCACACATAACTGCCATCTTCACTGTGAGCATGTCAGTAAAACGTTTTTGTTAAATTAAATGCAATTAGGGCAGGAATTTTTTTCCAGACGTTGAGTTCAGAAGTGCTTATTTAACTGTGAATTGGCTAAAACTAGGAAAACTTGTACTTTGCTGCTTATATTTAAAGAAAATGGATTAGGTTTAAATTACAGTTAATTTTTAGTCAACATTTGATACTGTGCAGTACAAGATTGAGTTATTACAAAATGTGCTGAGTCATAGTTTCTCGACAAGATATTGAGTGAGTGAAGAGATTTGGGAGGCTCTTAACATCGAGGTCTTGAGAGTCGATGACAAGATATTGAGCTGTTCTCCATGTCCAGTACTATAATATCAATGATTGTATACTTAGGCCTGTTGCACTAATCAAATCTGGTCCCCCCCTTCACCAAGTTTGCCATTAGAAAATTTCACCATCCAGAAAAAATGTCTAGATTTCAGTTTCCTAAAGTTTTAAATCACAACTTTCAGACTGAACTTAGAAATATAAATTTATAAAATAGTATATTACGTAAAATTTTGCATTTATTTTAATTCCTTAAACCGTATGACATTCTGTTATTGGATGTTGCCATCTTGGTTCACCGTAATAGTGAAAAGTTTATATAACATAAACACCTTGGAGTAATTATTGTATATTATGCAGTTGTTTCTACAAGATGTGAATGTTTTGTAACATTGTTTATGCTTGAACTGCCATTAGCAATATACATAACTAACCGTTGCTTGTCTTAAATTACCATTTGCAATATATGAAATCAACTGTCGCTGGACATTTTATGTTTTTCTTGTAGGGAGAAAACAAATGTTATTTTTTGCCTGTTTGTATCTCGGTACTAATTTCAATTTAATGGTGGATCTACTTCCAGTGAAATAGAAAGTTGTTAGTGAAAAACTGCATTATTCCATTTTATTGTATTTGCATCATCAAAGTTCATTTTTAAGAAATATGAGTTCATTATATACTATAATCACAAAATTGAGACTCCAGATGCATTATTATTTCTAAGGGATTTGTTTTGCTGGGACCAAAAAAATTTGCTAAGGTGAGCGAGTTGCTAAACTGAAAGATGTTAGCCTGTGAGAGTACTATAGTCATTTNCGACCAAAAAAATTTGCTAAGGTGAGCGAGTTGCTAAACTGAAAGATGTTAGCCTGTGAGAGTACTATAGTCATTTGAAAACTGAATTTATCTGGTGTGAATGTTTCAGCAACTGTGGAACAAATGACTGTTCTCGAAACAATAGCCGAAGACACGCTAGTCTTCCTGCAAGTTCACAAACGCATCTGGCCGACGTCCCAGCGAGATGCTCTCTTCTGGTCTCACATGCGCAAAGTGCCGAATGACAAGGACCAGGACGGCCACGGCATATGGATAGTGTGCAACCACTCTACAGATGATCCAGACTTTCCAGTAAGAATCACAGCTGTTATTTTCTAGCCACATAGTGTTCTGTTAAGTGTGCTTTGAAATACTTCTGTAGAGCATCTATGATTTTCTGCACGGAAACTTACCATTATCTATTTACGCAGGGAATTTCATGTGGCAGGGAAATGTCAAGAAATTTTCACCTGGGTCAGGGAAAATGTAAAAAATTGTTAGTTGTGTGAGCAGGNCATGTGGCAGGGAAATGTCAAGAAATTTTCACCTGGGTCAGGGAAAATGTAAAAAATTGTTAGTTGTGTGAGCAGGCGTGTTTTAAATATTCAATTTTTAAGTTTATGAATTGGCAAT
Source organism: Clitarchus hookeri (assembly GCA_002778355.1). Taxonomy (NCBI): domain Eukaryota; kingdom Metazoa; phylum Arthropoda; class Insecta; order Phasmatodea; family Phasmatidae; genus Clitarchus; species Clitarchus hookeri. The sequence goes on along the minus strand of NQII01002087.1, from coordinate 27,932 downwards.
GATACATTTTTGCCAAGCAACATAGGGCCTATATTTACCAGATAAAGTATTTATGCATTTGTAATGGGCACTTGTGTGAAGTGAATAGTGTATCGCGAGAAAAATAGATGGGCTGAATAAAATTGTTGCTTCTGCTTTCTTGGTCTTGTTGCTGTGTAATTTAAGTCATCTTTGGTGATAGCATATTTGTTATGTCAGCGGTGCAAAAATATGGTATTGGAAAGGTTTAAGTCCTGAAAGTAGGTCAGGGAAAATGGTACGATTCTGCCTGGAAAACGGGGAAGTCAGGGAATTCCAAAATGAAATTTCAGTGGACACCCTGTTGCAGTTAATTAGATTAGAAAGTTTCTGCCATACGCAGGTAACAATTCCATGCTAGTGGAGATATGTGCTGATCTGGATTCCGTACCGTAATGCTGTGTGTACACAAAGTGTGGTCACCATGGAAACAGTTTACAAGCAATCTGTGAACGTGTGAGACCTGAATATGTACATGTACTGTAAGAGTCGCAAGTGCTGTTGGTTCGCCTCCCTAGTTGCCTGCTGTCACGCTGCCTGCACGGCCCAGCTGCCCAACAGCAGGCACATGTTTTTAGTACGGTATCAGGCTATGGCAGGCTGCACGTGCAGGCGCCTCCACCCTCGCCAGCCGCACCCCGCTCGGGAGTGCAGGAATACATAGCTCCTCTTTCCTTATTGAAGAAAATTGACATTGTTGCCTTTCCACTAACATGCTGAGGTTGGTTATCTTCTTCCCAAGCATTGTAGTATTGTGTTCACGAAACCAAGAATCGGGTTGGAGAAGTGCATCAGTCAGCAACAGGTGGGCTGGGAGAGGGGACAGGGGCTTGTGAAAATGTTGCTTTGTTGATGGGAGGAGTTTTTCTGTCAGGAGGGGGAGATGGCTGGCAGCAACAGGTACAGTAAAACCTAAATGTTACCTCAATCACATTTTCTCCTTAAATTCGCCAATTTATTCAGGTGCAACCATTTTCCACATGTTTACTATATACCGCGGAACACCGCTATAATATGCATGTAATAAATGTGACGCGTGATGTCTGGTTAAAATGGCGGCATCGTCGTCAGATATAGGTTCCTTTTGTGCCGGACAGACTCTGGCTAAACTCGCTATGGGGGAGTTTGTATTATCTGTCATCTATTGGTAACCCTGCTGCGGTATAGGGTGGGGCGTGTGACCCTTCGACATGGCACGAAGTCAGGTGTGGCGATGACAGCTCTATGCACTAACAGTTAGGACAAGGACACTCTTTTACCTGCAGTGGGCTTCACCCGGTGTAGATCCTGGCTAGGCTGCTGCTGGCTGGGCTGGTTGGTTCCGGCGGCGGGCTGCTGGTACTCACCGACCTGAAGTAGGGGTAGGCAATACCTAGTGGCACTGGAAGTCCCAGTCGTATGTGCACTACTAGCAGGTCTCTGGCAATCTTCTGGGGTGGCTGGAAGACAGAGCTAGGGGGAACTGGGAAGTGAGGTCTCGCCAGTTGTCGGGTGGTGTGAGCTCGGCCTCGAGGGAGGGGCTGCTGAGGGCAGACGACAATGGGTTGCAGAGCAACTGACTAGGTTTAGAGGCAGTAGCGGCCCTCCTAGTTGTCCATCTAGCATCACTTCTATAAGTGAAGGGCATACGGGAAGGTAGTACGCTCTACCACATGGAGGAGAAGGCAATGAGTTCTCTGGCTGAGAGTGTAACCAGAAGGGGTTAGGCCAAGCAGAATCAGTCCTGTCACTCCAAATGGTGAAGTTCAATGCGTTGGATGGAGTGGGTTAGTTGATCTGGATGTCTAGCCACTTTGTCGCATGTTCCTAGTAGTCTGGCCTCTGCTGTACGTGCGCATCAGGTACCTTTGTGTACCTGGTCCGCAGTATGGGTGGCCGTCTACTTGGTTGTTTTTTATGACGTACGTGTGCCCAGTCAAGAGTAGCCCCCAGTCCTACACTAGTTTCGGCAAAACTGGTTTCAAGACGTGGTCTCCGGCTTCTCCTCGGCGGGTCTGGTGTCTACGAGGAAGGAAGTCACAATCACCCTAGAATAAGAACACAGGGTTAGGTAAGACTACGTGTTTATTCCCCGGAGGAATAGACACTGTGGCCCATACTATCTCCTAGCTATCAAGTGAACTGAACCTGGTGGAAGTAAGCTACAGTAAACCAGGTGAAGTGGACCTGGGGCAAAACTAAACAAGAGCAGGAAAGGCTACGTAGCTATTATTATAACTGACCCTAATTAGTCTATACTGTTGTCGAGAAGGGACTCGGGGTTTACTACCAAAGTTGTAGTGAGTGTAAGGGGGTCAAAGACTTATTTGGGGATCACTGGGCGAAGGTCTGGAAGACTTCTAGAAGGCTGGTTATCTCTTGTGAGGAAAGTGGTAGGCAAAGAGCTCCAGCACACGAGGTTTTGGAGTGAACCGCGGAGTATCAACTGCAGTTTTGGGGCTGCGCGCTGGCGTATATAGACAGTTGGCTGCAGGTCCTTCGGTTCTGTTCGGCTGGTCGGGCATCTTTGTGTGAGAGCTCCTCCCTTAGCAGCGCAGGCTGCATTCACTCGGAGGAGGCTGGGAGTGCGGTTTTCCTTGTGTGCGAGTTGCGTCGCTACCGCGAGCTTAGGGTCAATGCTGGGCTTTGTGGCTGGTTTCGGTCGCACACGGGGGTGATTAGCGGGCATGTGATGTCAGACTTAATGGCATAGACGGCCTCTGCTGCAGTGACCTTGGGTTCCCCTTGACTAGTGGTCTGCAGGTTGGTTCTGGAAGCAAGTCGTCTTGGGTTCAAACCCCCACTCTGGGTGATGTGACGTTACGTGAAGGTGAGACGGAGTCGTAATTAATAATTATGCCAGTACGCGCCACACGTCAAACGAAAATAGTGATATTTAGTAAAAGTTTTTACAAACAGTAAAAAAATAGCAAAAATATAGGAAAATAATATAATATCCTTGCCAAAATGTAATAAATTACAATGAAAACCTATTAAAAAGCATTCACTGGGCCACTGCAATAATATGAAGGCATTTATCAGCAGAGACCCTTAAACAATCTGCCAAAACATGGGGGAAAAAAATTGTTAAACTCCTTTAGGCACTGGCTGCAGTGATATTGAGTCAAGAGTGAGACATGGCATGCACCTAGCTTGACATACAGGGTCATGAAAGGCTCCTGTGTTCTTCACTCTCCTCCTTCCTCTTTGATACACCCTCCTTCCAAATACTGCGTGCATGGCCACCCTTGAATCATGCGTGCATAGCAACAGTGGTAGCGAATAACAGCGCAGGTTACAGATCTTCCCTTTCCCTCCCACGAGCGCCTCAGTTTTATATTCTGTCGTGACCACACCATGTTCCTCCTATGCCTCTGTGCCCGGTGTTGGCTTCGGGTTACATTTTTCAATAGTGCTGTAATCATTTTGATTTTTGGCTTTTCTTGGATTCTGATAAGGGATTGTTATTGGAATTGACTGCATTACCTGCTGAGAACCTGCTTATGCTATTTTATTGGAATGTGAATTTAGTTAGGTGTTTAGAATTTGGTGTTGTGCTTTTTATTGATTAACTCATTTACGTTTTTCGGCTTCAACTTTGGATTTTGAATTCAAGATATGAGTGGAAACCAGTGTTACATATAAACCAATAAACATATTAAGTCAATAACAGCACGGCAGCATCAGCGGTTTGTGGTGCAATCCGCCTTGCTTCTCTCCAGCACGTGTTGCCCTTGAGAAGTAGGTGACGGCCTTCACACCAACTGTGCTGAGTTTATCTGCTTTACGTGCACTTGTTCTGTGTGTGCGCCACTATGGGCAGTCAGTGTTGGATAAATGAAGGCATGATTGTGGTGTAGTGTCCAAACAATTGCTTATTTACTTATTTCATTTTAGCGAGAAAGTTCTTCATACTTAAGTTGGTTAAAAAATTTATCTATAATGTTGCGTGTCACAATGTTTGTGTTTTTGTGATAAGTGGATGTGCATAGATAGCTTTGTGGGACATATATTTCTATCTGGAGGACTTCTGCTTTTTGAAATATATTTGTATTTTGTTAATAAATCTTCTGATTTTTGCAGAAAATATCATGGAGAATGGATTTTGCGCTCATTAAAAATTTAAGCGGTGCTCAATGTTTGATCTTTCCACAATGTTTAAACTTTTTTTTTTATCAACTATAGGTTGTATATGGCATTATGGGGGTACCATTTCATTTGCAGAACATCTGCGTAGTGAATTTCGTCAATATTTTATTTAAGTAAAAGTGTCATTTTGCACCACAAATGATGAAACAAGGTCTTAAAAGTGGTGGGGCAAAAAAAAAAACTTTCTCATAACAACTTGTTGGTGTTGGGGTGTTAAAATAAGTTTGTATTTAATGAATACAGCGAAACTGAGAGTATCTTAAGGAACCATAAATTTTTTTTAAATCAGGGTTTTACTGTATTAAATTCCAGTCTATTATACTGCATCCGTGTTTTGTGCTTTTTTTCCAAACCATTTGGTTAACAAAATTTCTGAATTCATACAATCCAGTCGGTTTTTTAGAAAACCAATGTGCAGGTATTGAGAATACAATAATTTGTGTTGGTGTCATTGGAAAGTAAGTATCACCCCTAAACATGTTAACACTGGAAAATTATGTGTCAGATCGGCAGAAGGATTATTGACTAAAGAATTATTTAAATTGAGATAAATGTGTAATTCTGTGATTTAATTCTAAATAAAACTTAAAATTTCACAAGGGAAATCAAAGTAAACAGGGTAACAGTTCATGTTTACTGGCAGTAGTGGAAAATGTATAGTTAAAATTAGTAAAATATATTTTCATTAATCTCTGTCTCACATAATGTAGCAAGATCTTGACAGTCAGTTTGTGGCAACTTGACTTATACGAAGCAAACAATGTGCCATTTACAAAATCCTGTCTCAGCTAATGCATGAATGAATAAAAATTGATATTACGTTGGCTATTCTGACTGCACTGCCGGCGCACATCAGACAAGCAGAAAATATGCAGATAAGAAAGAGTTCCTAAATTAACTAACACATTTTATTTTACGTGGTTGCAAAACAGCTGTTGTTAGTGTTACAAACGAAACTTTGTGCTTAAGTAGTAATGTATAGGTGTTCAAAATGATGTGCACATTAAAACGACTCACATTCAAATGAAACGCAACTTCAAACATTGAGAGTTCTTTTTACCACGTATCCCCACTCTTCATGCCATCCAAACATCCTTCATATTAATTCCAAAAGCCTGCAGAATATCGCAGAGTATTGTTAAATTATTGTTTCAAATAATTTGATGAAATATACTTCAAACTCGCGTAGTTTCGAGCCAGTAATAGGAGAAAAGTGAACTTTAAAAAAGATGGGATCAAGAGGCCAACGTTCTGCTACGTGTTGANGGCTCCCGAAACACTACCAGCCAAAAAAAAAAAAATTGCATTTGGGTGTGAAGTAACAAATGTACGTCTGTACAGCAATTTGGTTTACTAGTGATTTCTATTGGACCGGTAATACATATTTCCAAACTCGAGCTGTTTAATGTCAGTTATAGCAGAATAACTGATTTGCAAAAGTCGTTGGCGAGTTGTTTGTTGGCGAATGAAAATGCATTGTCATGCAAGTTTCCTGAATTACTTTTATTTCCGGTCTTAACATGTTAGCTGTAACGTCCAAAGTGTGACAAGAACTAAAATTAGTCTTGTAAATGTTTACCCAAATTTGCTGTCTGTAATACATTTTAAAAAAGTTAGCAAATATTTTATTTTTTGCAAGGCCTCATTTTTTTTACTTTTTTTGTTGGTCTATAAATACCTTACAATTTGTTTGGCATTACAATGGAAAGTGGATTAGTTGACATTGTGTTAATAAAATATACAGCTGCCATTTGACGCACCAGCCGATGGCGAAAGGATACATAAACAAAAAGTAAACATTCATACTACTTTTGTCGAACTGTCAAAATCTTGCCAAGTTATACGAGACAGAAAGTACTACAAAAACTGACCTACATAGTAAACAGTGCTTAAAATTTATCAGATAATTGCCAATTCGGACACTGTCTCAATTTATCCGCAATTTTCAGGGTATTAAAATTTTTACATAAATCTTGTATAAATGTGGTTTGGGCAAAGATGCACTAAAGTGGTTTTTGTTCGAAAGTTATATTGTGAAAGGTGGCAGAGACATGCCTAAAATCATTTTAAATGCAACACACATCCTTTCACTCGGCCACTCCCGTACTAAGTAGTCACTTTCATTAGTTATTCAATTGAATAAAATCTTTTATGGGATTCACGCGCACAAAAAAATTCCTTAAAATAATTGTTTTGTTTGTGAAAGACTTATAAAGAGGGCTGGTAACTGGGTTGGAAGTGGGTTTATTCATGTTTATTTATGTATTTTATTTGTATCTTCATCATCCATGGCAGCTTTTCCTATGAAATGTAAATTTCAGCTTATACAGTTTTCAGTTCTGTCTTTAAATATTTTTTTACCAAAGTTTCCTGTAGTACTATTTCCATTATGTATTTTCAAATTTTAACAATTAAGACAATGTTAATCGTACAGGAACAATCTTGATATGTTTTTACCCTAACAGAAGCAAATATTTGGTGCCCTACTTGTTATCAATTCTCTGAGATGCATATCATTTTTGAAAGAGTTGACAGTTGCTGCAACACGTTAAAAAAGGCAACAGTACTTACATTTCAGCCTTTAATATTAATTGTGCAAAAAAATTCGTAGCTAGTTTATTTGTGTGACCTGCTCATGTAATTTTGACACTGCAATTGTAAAACCTTTTCTAAACTCATTTGATGTTCCAAGATGCATGCCTCCCAGCGGAAAGTTAGACTATGGTTAAGGCTAATGATTTTTATTCTATTGAAGGAACTTGCTTATGTTATTCATTCAGTTCTGTGCTATTTACTGAATTGGTAAAATTAGCATACTGATATGCGTTATGACTTGGTGATGGATTGTGCAATTCTCTGATACAGCCGTAAGTGGATTTTGTATTTTTGATTGAAATTGCTAAACACTGTCTCTCTGGTCGAGTGTGGAAACTGCTGTTTACGAGACAAGTCGTGTAGATATGATGTGTTGTGTCTCTTCTGCAATTTGACAGATTATGTGCTTATTTGATTGGTAAATGTTTTTTGCCAAGACTTAAATAAGTGTAGGAGCAGTACATACAGATACAGTAAATTGTTAAAACAGGGTGCCACCATTGAGCCAAAACATTACTTATCATAGTCTAAAAATTTGTTCAGATATGTTATTTCTGGTGAAAGCTGATTATAAGAAGACTGGCAGGAAATACGGCATAGTTAGTGTTTTCCGCTCTGTTTAACTAAATATTTTTTATTTTCTCTTGGTTTAACAGAATGAATAGTTTGCTTTTTGGAAGCACGTCGATATTGAATGTGTGTGTCACACTTGCTTCTCTCTCGCAGGCCAACACTGGGAAGTGCATACGTGTGTACCTGACTGTGTGCCTAGTCTGCCAGACGTTCATTGATCCGCCCAAAGATGGAACTGAAATTGCAAGAGAAAACTTAAAGTGCAAAATCACATACTGTTCAGTTGGTAAGTATTTCTATCAGTTACTTTTATCACAGGTACGCTGCTGAAAAGAATTAGAGGGAGATGATTTTGGTTGACGGTAGTAGCATTTAACCAGGTAGCGTGTAGACTAAGACCGTTGTTGGGTCGTGTTCCGACACGCTGTCCAAAGACAGACTACGAAACTAACCATCAAAGCTATTCCCTCAACGATATTGTGAAATTTGTGTTGAATACTAAAGTGGTGGATCAATGAGGCATGTAACCTTACACCTACATGTAGTATCTGTAAGTGACAAGTTCATGTTCGTAGAGCTTGTGTACATTCACTCAGTCCAAATGCAGTACCTAATGGAAGCAGAAACTGTTGCAGGAAGGGTGCACTGTGTATTTGTGCATTGGCTGCAGATCTCAATGTGGTGAAATCTGTTGTTGGTAGAGCGTGGAATCGATTGAGGGAAACAGGAATGCACACTAGGAGACCAGGCAGGGTAGAAAGAGGGAATTGTAGGCCAGAGAAGACAGATTGTGGTCAACTGTGCACTTTCGGTGGTGCAGTGCTGCTGCTTGGGACTACCAAAATGATCTGAGGGCAGCCATTGGTGCAAATGCCAGTGACCAAACCATTCACGACAGACTGAGAGAAGCAGGCTTTAAGGTCACGAAGGCCTTGTAAAGGGCTGCAATTAGTGCGTCGTGACAAGACAAATCGACTTGAGATTTGCACAGGCACATCAGAACTGGCAGCTCCGACAGTGGCCCGATGTGCTGTTCACTGATAAATTGTGCTTTTGCCTAACGCAGTGTGATGGACATCTGTGGGTGTATTGTTGCCGGGGAGAGCAGTGTACAGATGCAGCAGTTCAGGAACAGGGCATTTTGGCTTTGGTTCTGTCATTGTATGGGGTGGCATCACTATCGACGGCTGAACACAGCATGTGGTGATCCGATACAGACTTACTGCTGCCAGGTACACAGAGGAAGTTGTATTTGATCACGTTATGCCCATTGCAGCAGGGATGAGGCCCCATTTTGTGCTGCAACAAGACAATGCTAGCGTGCATACAGCAGCTGCCCTACAGGAACGTCAGATTCAAACCATGAATTGCCCGCTATAAGTCCCGACCTCAGTCCCATTGAGCACTTGTGTAACAAGATAGACCAATGAGTCTGATGTTGTCAAGGCCCT
>NQII01002086.1:370962-393349 GCA_002778355.1 Clitarchus hookeri | reverse complement strand
TTTACGCGCTACAAAAGTGTTGAAAGTGCGGCTTTTTCAGACCACGTGCATTTCAATAATTATAGTAACGATTTACAAATACATATTATTTACAAAACACGCAAACTTACTGTTTGTAAAATCGCAACCTCTTGAACATGTTTTTTCCTATGGAAATCCTTGCAAGTTTACTTCACTAAAATCACTATTGTTCGTCATTTGTATTTAAATAATTTATTTGCCTAATCATTCAGTAAAATCAACACTGCACACGTTTCCTGAAACCAATAAACCTAAATTTAGAAATGTAAATTATATTTGTGTCGCTTCATTGTGGACGGCGGTTAAGGGAAGTGGCGGAACGAGCAGTTTTACGAAACGGTAAACACGTGAAAATTAATATTACATTTAACTCGTGAAAACCTACAACCAAATATGCTTAAAGAAAGTAAATAAAAAATTATTAACTACCGATAAAATGTTCCGACAACACCAACAAGATACTCGAANACCAAATATGCTTAAAGAAAGTAAATAAAAAATTATTAACTACCGATAAAATGTTCCGACAACACCAACAAGATACTCGAATAAACACGATGAGAAATAAGCACTTGCACACTAAAAGCTTTAAAACATTATTTAAACCATAAATATTGTAAGTATAATTAAAAATTTTAATTGCAAATTTTATTTCTGAGTACTATTTTCTTTCAAATCCATCATAAAAATCGCCAACTTAACAACATGCATCCCGCAGCAATTCATTAGCTGATACACTACTTTACAAACGAGAGTATTTACTGTTTANTCAACTTAACAACATGCATCCCGCAGCAATTCATTAGCTGATACACTACTTTACAAACGAGAGTATTTACTGTTTACATAGTGTGTAGGTTGGCTACATTGTCAGAGTTTACCCCACTTATATGAAATGGTCAATACTAAAATACTGTCTTCTATTGGGAATTGTTGCAGCTTCTTGAAATAGTTTTGAAGTAACTTCTCTTCACAAACAATATCTTCTGACGGCACAAAGAAAAAAGTTATTCCAAAAATTTGGCTTGAACGAAATTCGAACATTTCTTGTGGCGATACAGTGTGGTTTTCAGTGGTTCTTTGTAAACTAGCCTTTGTTACAAGACGTTTAACTACCTCCGGCACAATCACACGAACGTTTGCCATGTGATGTGGNTTTGTAAACTAGCCTTTGTTACAAGACGTTTAACTACCTCCGGCACAATCACACGAACGTTTGCCATGTGATGTGGGAAAAAAATGCCATTCAGCAGACAGACCGAAATCATCTTTGTGCTTAGCCAGGTTAACAAAGTTTTTTATTGGGCAGCTGAACAGTCACTAGAACAATAAACTTTTGTCAAGTTGGGAAATATGTTTTTCAAATGTTGAAGCAGAACTTTCTGAAAGGTGTGAACAGCTACAGTGTTGTGTGTCAAATAATCGCTGACAACACAAAAGGTTTCACACTTTGTGGAATAGCTTTTTTTGTAATATACAATAAATGGGTTTCTGATAAATCTCCCAAAATTATGCCCTCAGCAGATGTAATATCTTCTTTTTTTTTATTTTACACATTAAGACCGACATTTTGCAATAAAGTGATGGGTTTTTAATTTTATGAACTTTTCCTTTAGATCAATCAAAAACTCTTCCATATTTTTCAATGAGGTCACAATCTCACAGATGATTCCATCCAGTATATGAACTCCATGACATTTATGACATTGTGAAAGCATACAACTTTCTTTTGAACCATCACAATCATTTTCATTTTCATTCTTTGTATGACATTTTACTCACTGTAGCTGCCAACATTAATTTCACCTTTTGGTGCTGTAGGCACACACATATGGAATGTGTGCCACTGGGACCAGTTAGCACGCAACAATTGGGCCTTAATTAAGCTAACTTTGAAAACCCTATATTTTTACATGAATGCGTTTCTTTGAATGTCAAATAAACGTCATTTAAATTAAACAGTACTAGATATTTTTGTTATTTTGTCTTCGCTCCACTTTGAGATCTGACTGTTACACAGTCCTTTAAACCAGGCATGATTCTGCTTAAATAATCAGTCTTATAAAAATCTGTTACAACTTTAACGGTTTCATTACTTAAGCGATTTCCTCATTTTCTGTTACCAACATTTGGTAGCACACAATGTTTTGCCTTTAAAGTTATGGATTTCTTATTAAATACTCACTGCACTTAAACTCAGCATTGGTTTTAGAAATGCTCCAGTATTTTGGCACCAAACTTAAAATTTTGTATTTCTCATCAAATGTGCTAGCATGTGTGAATTTCTCCTTTAACTCTTATATTAATTCAAGGTAACCTAAATTTGGAGTAATTTCTTAATGGTTAGTAGCATCATTGGAAAATGAGATAATTATTTATAATTTATATGATAGGCTTATCAATCTTTTGCTCCATTCTTTGTCTTCTTTTACACTGAGGAAACCTTTGGAAACGAATAGGGGATTCATCCAGAGCAGCACATGTGTGGTTAACCGATTCTACAGCAATACATTCCGGCTCAAAATTGCCGTCATTGTTTTGTTCTTCTCCGCCTAACTCTAATTCAAATTTTGTAAACAGCGTACACATCCAGCCTTACCTGGTATAAGTTTCAGATGTTCATGTTTAGCAGACAACTGTATAGTGATATCCATTAAAGACTTCAAAATAGGTTTCTTGTGCATGATAAATGGGTCACAAACTTATTACCATACAAATGAAAGAACTTTATTGCAAAACGTCAGTCTGAATTTCTAAAATCAAAAAGACATTACTTCGGCTGAGTGCATCATTTTGGGATATTTCTCAGAAATGATGTTGCGCCTATACTGTTTGGAAGGGGTGGATGTGTCTCACAATACCACTCCTTCGTGACAACATTGCGGTTAGCAAGGCAGGTGTCCCACAGCACTGACAACATGCATTACACAGGGCATCTGATCCGTGCACAAGACAATTTCCAAAAAAAAAAGTTAGGTGTGATGGGGATGAATTTTTCACCTGTGTGGAGTGTGTCGGCCGAGACTGCACCGTCAAGAACGTGTATTCCNTAGGTGTGATGGGGATGAATTTTTCACCTGTGTGGAGTGTGTCGGCCGAGACTGCACCGTCAAGAACGTGTATTCCACAGTCCGCTGATCACTACACAAGAAAACATTTCCAAATAAGGGGGTATTGTGGGGAGGAATTTGTTTACCTGTCAGGAGACCCTCCGCCAAGACTCAATACAATCTTGTATGTATATAAATTTACTAGTTGGAATAAAACTGAAATTTATGCAAATCGTTTCGGCACCACCTATGTCGGAGCGACTTGAGGTACGAAGAATTTTCTGGGGCAATCGATCAGATCTATAAAAGCAGCGGCATGCCTCAAGTGTTCGGAAAAGTCTTGCCACTCTTTATGAAGGGGTTTCCCCTCTTCCTTCTTAGTTATAGGCTTAGCTATAGGTACACTCAGTGAGGTAGTCATGGCCCCAATCCTCTGCCGTGATGCATGCCTTCTTGCATGAATTTCCTTCCCTGTAGGCGTATGGGGCTCGGCCCTGAGACGCACTTAGCTCTCGTCCCTATATCGGATGTACACTGAACAATTATATTAGTGTAAGTAAAAGGAAATGTGTTGGGAGTCTTGAATGGCCGTTAGTGCCGAGTGTATTTGACTTGTTTCGTGAGTGACGAACAATTTCGATAATGTAACTATATACAGTTATTAAAATAGGTATTTATACAGTATCNACTTGTTTCGTGAGTGACGAACAATTTCGATAATGTAACTATATACAGTTATTAAAATAGGTATTTATACAGTATCAGCGCAAAACAGATATTTCTTATTTTAATACTAAATTATAAAACACAGTTATGCTTGTAATTGACATTATTCTGCATGATATGAGTAAGTCATTGATAATGCAGCTTCCAATATTTCACTGATATGTTCTATTAAAATAAGAGATGTTACAATTATTACGGCGTCAAATTTGGAAAAAAACGTATTAATACACTAAAGTAGTTGTAAATAAAACAACTGATCCAACCCACTGCACGGAACACCTGTGTANAAAACGTATTAATACACTAAAGTAGTTGTAAATAAAACAACTGATCCAACCCACTGCACGGAACACCTGTGTATTCACTGTTTCATATTACTTCAGTAAAATATGAACGATTTGTGACCAACCTCCACAGCATGTAAACAGTAAACGGCCCCATTTGCAAAGTACTGTGTCAGCTGATTGTTGTTGCGGGATGCGTGTTATGTTGGTGGTCTTTGCGATGATTGTAAAAGAAAATAGTACTCAGCATTAAAAATTATAATGTAGAAATTTAATGATAACTACAACATTTATGGTTATAATTGTGCTTATAGCCTAATGTACAATTTTTGTGAGTTATAGAGCAATGGCTTTAAAAACATTTAGAAATATTATGGTAGAGCATGCGGACATTACAGTTTTGTGAAAGGTCTCCGCCAATTTCCCTTGTTTATGGTCCCCACCCGTCCGGTGAAATGCCATTGAGCTCTCCTGAGTCTTATTTATGTTAATGCGAGAATTCCTTGCTGGTGGTGTCGGAATATTATACATAGTTACAATGATTTTCATATTTGNTTATTTATGTTAATGCGAGAATTCCTTGCTGGTGGTGTCGGAATATTATACATAGTTACAATGATTTTCATATTTGTTTTATAACTACGGCTCTTTTAACGTTATAAATACGACGTTCCACAGATGATATGATTGTAGTTTTACAAAGTTTTGGAAACATAACAAAGCAAACATTTGTAGCTTACTCGGTGCTCAAACATCGGCAATACTGTANGTTTTACAAAGTTTTGGAAACATAACAAAGCAAACATTTGTAGCTTACTCGGTGCTCAAACATCGGCAATACTGTATAACCTACTTGGGCAAACAGATGATTAAGGTAAGGTTTTCTCGTTGTACTGTTGTGTTGCAGCAAGTGTATAGTTCTGTAGTTAATTATTTTTGTATTTGCGTATTTCATTAAATGTAGTTCGTCGTAGACGAACAATCGCCTCAGTGAAATGAAATATCGACACGTGTCTGCCGCTTTGTAGAAGGGTTTGTTTTGTGCTGCGGTCCGCCATTTTCCTTGACCATCGCGAAGCGCGAGCGAAAAATATTTATGATGTGAAGTTTAAATTTGTTGGTTTCAATATTTGTTAATTGAATAAGTCAGCAAATAAGTTATTTCGTATCAGTGGCCGACTTAAGTAATTTTAGTGAAGTGATCCTCCAAAGCTCGCCACGTGTTAGGAATTACGAAATGAACAGTAAGTTTGTTGTTTTATACATAATGTTTTCTTAAATTGTTGTTAGAATATTTTGAATGTATTTGACCTTTTAAAAACCGTTTTACCCTAATTTATTTTATTGGAACTCTTTAATGATTTTTACCTGGTAAGTTAAATTTTGCTGAAAAAGTTTACATTGTGCATTTCGGTCATCAGTAAAAACAGTGACGTATTTATTGCGTCTTGTTCTTGTGGGAGGTTTTCAAATGTATGTGGCCTAAATAAACGCCCCTGTAGTGTGGTTCATTATATAAAAAAATGCAACAATATTTGTGTGTTTGGTATTTCTCGCATCGGTACGAACAGTGACACATTTATCGCGTTTAGTTCTTTCGATGAAGTTAAAACTTTAGATTTGTAGTAAATTGAATGTTATTTCCGTACGAACAAAAGTTTCCACTGCATCATAAAAAACAATGTAAGTTCCAATCGCCACTCTCTCATAAGAAGAACCGCAAAACAATCACGTCTCACGAACGACAAACTAAAGTTCCCCGCCCCACTAATAAAATAAATAGAACTCTAATTAGTATATTATGGGGTCATTACAAATGTAAAACAGTTGGGAATGGCAACCAGCTATAGTAGACTAAGTACTGGGCTGGAGATGTCAGTCTTTCAATGCCTGACATTGGATTCGTAGTTTGTTTACAAAGATCGTTTTCGTCACCGATAGAACAGCTGTTGCGGAGGGAAACGTCATGGCCGCACTTCTTTTCTAGAATTGTCAAAATTGACTGAAGTTATATGAAACGGAGAATAGTTGTTTGACGTACTTTGAGTGCACCAGCCGACAAGATTGCGATTACTGCGAAACAGCAGAATGGGCTGTAAAAGAAAGGAAACGACAGTTAAAGAAGGTAATTGTAGTCTTCCAAAATCTTAAACACAATATTCTGACATTGCTAGTATCATCGGAAGAAGTCGAGCGACTGTGCAGTCTGTCATTGAGCGGTATAATGCAAAAAAATCACAAATCGACGGCGAAAGAATAGGTTTTCCAAGGTAGTGTACTACAAGAGATAGTGTAATAGTAAGCAAATCATGAAAAACTCTAAATTGGCTGCTTCTGAACAACCTGGCGTACATGACCAATTTGAAAAGTAGAGAAAGTCCGGGCAAAGTGAATAACCTAATTTTAAATTCACATTTCTCGGTTATTAGTGACAATATATAAATACAAGCTGCTGCTGTATTGATGTATTATTCCACATGGTTTAAAACACTGCAAATACAAACACTGTTAGTACATGATGCATAGTCTAAATGATTGATTAAAAAATATCGGACAAATTATTCGCTTTGCCCTTATGTAAGGACGTAGCGAAATTAAAGTACAGGGCAAAGTGAATAATAATAAAATTAAATATAAAAACAAGCAAATAAAATGTCATACTGACGTGTGGCAGGTACATGGGATAGGCATTGCGCTGTTTCCACACCCTGCTATAGTTATCAAGTGCAGGCACCTGACAAAGAAACTTCCGGAGAAACACCGTCGGGGCAGTCCCGACGCATAAGGGCACGCGGGGAAGAACCGAAGCCGAATGAAACAGGGTAAGTCCCGAGAAGAGAATTAGTTCCGACCCAGCTTCGTAGGAATCCCCGAGACGTCCTACTTCACCCTCCCTCCATCTTAGTTGGAGAACACAAGCAGCTGACGAGACACGAAAGCATGCACAAAAACGCGCGAGGTACACAGGGTATTTCCTGATTTCTCTCTCGAGAAACTGCTGACAGCTAACTTGAATATAGCGGGACACGAGTTAAATTCAGGCGTAGCCGAGNGCAGACAGGCGGCAGTCAGGTGAGTCAGTCGAAGGCCGGGTTCGGATCCCGGCCGAGTCAATTGTCACCAGCCGAGATGGGAGTTGTTCGGCGGCACAGCCGCGAGACGAGTTAGGTGTTCCGCCGAGATGGGAGGCGAAGGAGACACGGGAGTAGGCAGTCGTGTGACGGGAACAGTGCTGAGAACTTGAGTAAATTCCTGGAATCGAGTGGCAGCCCCATACCGAGAGGCGCCATTCCCCGAGAAGACCTAGTCGTGCGCTGGATGGCGACGAGGCAAGTAGTAAGTCAATTCTGATGTCACCGGGGAGAGAACCCAGGAACAGCCGAAACTTAATGTGTAAATTTCCGAGAAAACCCAAGTAGAAGTGCCGAGAGAACTTATGAGTTAATTTCCGAAAACGCAGTGGCAGTTTCCGAGGTGGGGAAGTCAGAAATGCGAGCCGGATCGTTGCGGACGTCGATGCAGACGAGGAGACGCGCTCTCCTACAAGTAACGCCAGCCGAGGTTGCAGACACACTCCAAGTCCCCGGGAAACTATCCCAGACTTCCGAGAGAGTCAGTCAAAGCCGCAGGAAGAAACCAGCTGAGTACAGCACGCCAACGAGAGCCAGTCCGAGGGCCTGAAAAAGGGCCACCCCACTCACCAGGCCTCAACTACCAACTAAGATAACTCGCCAAAAGCCGCAGTCACAGATAAGTAGAGAAACGTCTCGATTCAAACAACCTTCCCCGACGCATATAATTCCGCCCACTAGCCCTTCAGGCCTACGACTTGTAGGGGGGCTCAATCTCGCCAGTGTGTGTAAATACCTATGTTACCTTCAAACAAATAAAATACTGGTGTGTTAAATAACGGAGAATAGGAGTATTTGTTTACTCCTAACGCAACAACCACAAGTGCCCTTAGTATGCACCAAAGTAAATTAACTAAGTAACCTACTAGCCATCATCCTGTATACCTCAGGTGGCCTAGTAGCGACAAGTTAATACACTGAGAATGAAAATTTACATGAAAAACTCTATTGTTCTTAATAGTTAATCTGTCCATCCCATATTTCAAGACATTTGTCTTTGCATGTTGTTTAAACTACATTGTCACTACAGAAATATTACTAAGTCCTTATAAATAGGCAAAGCTTAATTTCTTTTACTATAAAGGACATCACTTCAGTAATTGTAGTGAAGTCTTTAGTCCCACTCCNGTGCAGGATTCATGACTCCAGAGCTTGCACAGGGTGCACGGAATCCAGTCTTTGGTTGGTGGATCCTCATATCCTCATATCGGGCTTCACATATTTGACATATGTATTCCGATTCTGTATTGTCTCCATGTTCTACAGTTTTCTTCGCTAACAATCTTTTCTTGACTGAGATGTTTCCTGTAGCGTTTTTTTTTTATTAGTTTTATCTTTTGCTGGATCTTGATTGGAGAGCAGTATTTCGGCCCGTTAGTATTTTTTCTTCCTCGTGGTTTCATTACGAAATACAGTTTACAAGGATCTTATGTCTTTCTGACTAGACATACAAACGTTTGAAGGGCCTGTTTCAACTTCTAAGGTTGATATTGTCTCAGAGACAATACTGGAGCAGGCATTTTTAACCTAACCATTCCTATTTATTCGCTGTTTTTCTCATTCGCTTCTCTCTCTGTTACTAATGCAGGGGCAAAATATTTACCACCAAAAATATCTGGGTTGTAGGGCCACAAACCAGCAGACTTGAATCCGCTTACAGCGTTCTGTGCTGTGGAAGCTTTCAAGTATGCAGGGTCAAACAGTTTTGAAATGTCATGTTGATTTATTATTCTGCCAGCTTGATTCTTGTGGAATGAATTAACTTCTTGCTCAAAGTATTTCTTCAGAGGCCCATAAACACCTCGATCTAGAGACTGCATTTTGTGAGTGGTGTGTGGAGCAAATTATACAAATACCACATTATTTTCAGTTATAAACTGAAGAGCAGGGTAATACTTGTGTGACTCGTGATTGTCGAGCAAAAGCAGAATTTTCTTTTCGTTATTCGGGCGGACATGTTCAACAAAGAAATGTAACCACTGCAAGAATGCTTCTCCATTACTCCATCCAAAGTCAGTGCATGTTGCCTGTGTTCCTGGTGGTGCATCATCTAGAAGTGTGTCTGCATGTGCTTTCTCGCAAAAATTAAGAATGACGGAATTAATGCTCTCACAGCATTACAACAACAAATCACTGTAATAAGCGTGCCTCTTTCTGCACTAGAGATGATTCCTACCTGCTTCTTTACACATCCAGAAAGGATTATAGGTGGTTTGTTTGTTGTTGTCTGAATGCCTTTTCGTCCATGTTGTAAATAGTGCTTGCACTAATGCCATGTTTCGCCATCTGGTCCCATAAAATGTTGTAAAATCTGTCAATTTGCGGGCGATTAAAACCCCTGGCTCTAGCAATTGTTGTCGGCTCTGGCTGTCTTAGCGAAATTTCAGGATGCCTACAGCTAAATCCCATTAACCACTCATTGTCAGCACTACGATTCTTATCCTAGTTTAGTGGATGAGCTGTATTGTTCTTTTGAGCGAAGTCATATGCTAGTCTAATGAATTCACTCCTTGTCAATCCGTAAAACATGCTGTCCATTTCTTTCAAGTATTCTACCAGTTCCATTTCTTGTTCTTAAGTGAATATTGTCCTGTACCGTCCAAGTTTTCTCCACGAACCTGACTTGGAGTGCCGGTACAGTCTCGCTAAAGGTATTCTGTATTTTGTAGCAACAGAATTTATTCAGCTAGATTCGCATTCTTTGATCGCCTGTTTCATAGTTTCTTCGATCGCCTGTTTCATAGTTTCTTCGATCGCCTGTTTCATAGTTTCTTCGATCGCCTGTTTCATAGTTTCTTCGATCGCCTGTTTCATAGTTTCTTCCATCGCCTGTTGCATAGTTCCTTCCGACCAGTCGCTTTGATTTATTGTCCTTTTGTATTTATACACCATTTGTAAACAAAGTTCATTTTCCTTTCACATTACTTAAACTTATTTCGTAAAGAAATAATGCATGATAAAATGTATAATTATAAAGGACATTTTGTAAAATGATAGATTTTCTGGACAAACATAGTTAGGAATTTAAATATTAAGTTCCCGTTCCTGCCATATCCGTGTGCTTGTATTTAAAATGTTATGAAATTATAAGCAAAGGCTACAGTACACAGTTTATGTAACGGGTCAAGTGGTACTGGTAATTAAATAAAAATTATTTTGTATGTTTTCTTAAAAATTCTTTAGAAACAATTTGCCAATTCTTTTGTAACACAAGCGACATTTAGTATGTTTACAAAGCACTGCAATATATAACATGCTAAATTAATTCTGCTTGTCCATTTTTGCAACAAAATTTGTACAAAGTCTGTGGCACTTATTGATTAAAATACATTATATTTATGTGTCTCACAAGAAAGCGTTGTAAAATGTGTTCTATTTAACTTTTTGCATTACAAATCACTTTAAAAATTAATTTTGCAAAGAATTTTTTTTTTGTAAAATTACAATATTTTTTGCTGTATAAGAAGTTAGATTTATGGTGTATAGTACTTATGATTCACGTTTAAAACTTTCATTTTCTTTTCTGTTGTTTATTTATGGTAAAATATTCCCATAGCAAAACAAAAAACTACTTTCCGTAATTTAAATTACTTATCGTAAATAAATAGTATGAAAATAGTAAATTTACAAAAACTTCCGCGAAGTCACGGAATGTTCTTTGAAGTTAACGGAAAGTTCGTTAATGAGAAAAACGCAGTGTCCGTAATTTTTTTGAAGTTATATGTTTTTACTAGTACTTTTCTTTAATTTCACGGAAATTTTTTTAATAGTGTGCCTTAGTCCTTTTATTCTGTTATACAGTACAAGTTACATGCAAGTAAAGGAAAACCACGAAAATTTAACATTGCGATAAAATTTAGTTACACTTGGTTCAAAACCCACTGTCAACAATGTTTTGCTTGTAAAACTTTTGGTCACGATTCCTATGGAAAACTGTATTTATTACAATGTGTCCATTCTGGGTATATGTTAAACAATTTTAATGTCATGAAAAATATATATTTGGTGAAATTAAATTATTTGTCCGGGCAAAATTATTAGCTATGTCTTTGATTCGGGCAAAGTTAATACCAATTCACTTGGTTTTTAATTGGNATTTGTCCGGGCAAAATTATTAGCTATGTCTTTGATTCGGGCAAAGTTAATACCAATTCACTTGGTTTTTAATTGGTATTCACTTTGCCCGCCCGGCAGCCATTGCAATATCGTGAGTAAAATAATAAAAATTATGTACTACATTTGACGTAAACTGCTGCGACAATTGACATCATAATGTTATCACATGGTACAATCATGTTTATTCTGCTGTTGAAACATT
The DNA here is from genome assembly GCA_002778355.1 of Clitarchus hookeri. NCBI lineage: Eukaryota > Metazoa > Arthropoda > Insecta > Phasmatodea > Phasmatidae > Clitarchus > Clitarchus hookeri. The sequence continues at coordinate 381,819 of NQII01002086.1, read as the reverse complement.
ACGAGTAGTACTGAACAACTTGCGTTTTTAAAAACTTAACGAATCTTCGAAAAATCTTTCTATTTTTTTTAATGATGGTAGAACTTTCGTCTGCCCGAGATCTAATACAAAAATATACGTCGAAGACTTTCACGCCGCGGTGAATCATGGAGGTTATGGTCATGATATGGAGATGTATGGTAGCGTCTATTGTTGAGAAACTTGTGTTTATTGAAGGTAGCTTAAACCGATCCGTATATTTGAATATTCTCAAAGACAATTTGCCTAGAAGCGTAGGTGATTTGGGTCTTGCCAGAGATNACTTGTTTCGTGAGTGACGAACAATTTCGATAATGTAACTATATACAGTTATTAAAATAGGTATTTATACAGTATCGGCGCAAAACAGATTTTTCTTATTTTAATACTAAATTATAAAACACAGCTATGCTTGTAATTGACATTATTCTGCATGATATGAGTAAGTCATTGATAATGCAGCTTCCAATATTTCACTGATATGTTCTATTAAAATAAGAGATGTTACAATTGTTACGGCGTCAAATTTGGNTCACTGATATGTTCTATTAAAATAAGAGATGTTACAATTGTTACGGCGTCAAATTTGGAAAAAACGTATTAATACACTAAAGTAGTTGTAAATAAAACAACTGATCCAACCCACTGCACGGAACACCTGTGTATTCTCTGTTTCATATTACTTCAGTAAAATATGACAGACGTTGTGACCAACCTCCACAGCATGTAAACAGTAAACGGCCCCATATGCAAAGTACTGTGTCAGCTGATTGTTGTTGCGGGATGCGTGTTATTATGTTGGTGGTCTTTGCGATGATCGTAAGAGAAAATAGTACTCAGCATTAAAAATTATAATGTAGAAATTTAATGATAACTACAAAATTTATGGTTATAATTGTGCTTATAGTCTAATGTACAATTTTTGTGAGTTATAGGGCAATGGCTTTAAAAACATTTAGAAATATTATGGTAGAGCATGCGGACATCACAGTTTTGTGAAAGGTCTCCGCCAATCTCCCTTGTTTATGGTCTCCACCCGTCCGGTGAAATGCCATTGCCATTGAGCTCTCCTGAGTCATATTTATGTTAATGCGAGAATTCCTTGCTGGTGGTGTCGGAATATTATACATAGTTACAATGATTTTCATATTTGTTTTATAACTACGGCTCTTTTAACGTTATAAATACGACGTTCCACAGATGATATGATTGTAGTTTTACAAAGTTTTGGAAACATAACAAAGCAAACATTTGTAGCTTACTCGGTGCTCAAACATCGGCAATACTGTAGAACCTACTTGGGCAAACAGATGATTAAGGTAAGGTTTTCTCGTTGTACTGTTGTGTTGCAGCAAGTGTATAGTTCTGTAGTTAATTATTTTTGTATTTGCGTATTTCATTAAATGTAGTTCGTCGTAGACGAACAATCGCCTCGGTGAAATGAAATATCGACACGTGGTACTTTCCTATAATTTCACGAAATTTTTTTTAACATTGTGCCTTAGTCCTTTTATTCTGTTATACAGTACAAGTTACATGCAAGTAAAGGAAAACCACGAAAATTTAACATTGCGATAAAATTTAGTTACACTTGGTTCAAAACCCACTGTCAACAATGTTTTGCTTGTAAAACTTTTTGTCACGATTCCTATGGAAAACAGTATTTATTACAATGTGTCCATTCTGGGTATATGTTAAACAATTTTAATGTCATGAAAAATATATATTTGGTGGAATTAAATGNTGTGTGTATATTAATGTAGGGGAAGTCCGGGCAAAGTAAATAACTTAATTTTAAATTCATGTTTCTCGGTTATTAGTGACGACATATAAATGCAAGCTGCTGTATTGATGTATTATTCCTCATGGTTTAAAAAACTGCAAATACAAACTCTATTAGTAAATAATGCATAGTCTAAATTATAGATTTTAAAAAATCGGACAAATAAGACGCTTTGCCCTTATATAATGGCATATCGAATACGAGTACAGGGCAAAAGGAATAATAATAAAATAAAATACAAAAACAAGCAAATAAAACGTCATTATATACTGAGAATGAAAATTTACATGAAAAACTCTATGGTTCTTAATAGTTAATCTGCCCATACCATATTCCAAGATTTGCACAGCAAATTTACATTTGTCTTTGCAAGTTGTGTACTACATTTGACGTAATATTCTGCGACAATTAAGACGTCATAGTGTTATCACATAGTACAATAATGTTTATTCTGCTGCTGAAACATTACGAGTAGTACTAAACATCTTACGTTTTTAAAATCTTAACGAATCTTCGAAAAATCTTTCATAGTCACTAACACGCTCTGCTTCACTCACTGCCACTTTCTTACCGAGTTCCCTCTACAGCCGATAGGTGGCTCCACTCCAGGGTTAGCAGGTCAGAGCCATCTGTTGCTCTCTAGATAATACTGCCTTTATTCGCTTTGCCCGGACATAAAAGGCAATTCGTACAGTTTTCAGCTATTCGTGTTACAGAGGCAGGGTTCCGAGGGGAAAAAAAAAAAAAAACAAGAACTGGAGATTTAATTTTTGTGGCATTAAGTATATGTATATCCAAGATAACTGATTTCTAGGATAAGGTTTTATTTGCTGATGGAATTAAATTTAGTATTTTTTTAAATGATGGTAGAACTTTCGTCTGCCCGAGATCTAATACAAAAATATACGTCGAAGACTTTCACGCCGCGGTGAATCATGGAGGTGATGGTCATGATATGGAGATGTATGGTAGCGTCTATTGTTGAGAAACTTGTGTTTATTGAAGGTAGCTTGAACCGATCCGTATATTTGAATATTCTCAAAGACAATTTGCCTAGAAGCGTAGGTGATTTGGGTCTTGCCAGAGATTACTTTCATAAAGACAATTACCCGAAATGTACAGCAGAAATTGTCCGTTACACTCAGCACTCCAGCAGCACAGAGTCCAGACGACCCAATCCAGCAGCTGTGGAGTGAACTCGAACCAAGAGTCAGAAAATACGAAGTACTGTAGTATGACATCGTTGAAAGAATGTATCTTGCGGGAATGGCAAAGTGTTATGTCTGAGAGTTTTTTTGACTAGCTGGGCCCTTTTCCGTTTTGACAAAATACGATCATATCTTCTCTTCTTTGCTCTTAATATAAAAAAATTGTAGACTTTCCAACGTTATATTGCTGCGCAAGAGAACTTAAAGAAACAACTTCTTTTATTTTCTTTGCNAAAAAATTGTAGACTTTCCAACGTTATATTGCTGCGCAAGAGAACTTAAAGAAACAACTTCTTTTATTTTCTTTGCTGCTGAAGCCATGACTTAAAATCCACAAAATATGTACTGACGAGATGTACAAGCAACGCAACGGTAAACAAAATGGCGGAACGACAAACAGTACGTATGACACCTACAATGCACGGCACGCGATGGTGAGTGAGCGGTGCGGGAAGGGCAGGGCGTTCGGATTATCAAGGCCCTGCTGTAGTTACAATTGTGTAACATAGGCCTACGTATGTTAAAAATCCAGTAAGTTTCTTAGTTTTTATAGTATCAAAACTATAGTGTACTTTTCTACTTTGAGTGTGTGAATACTTATTTCCATGACTAGTGGTGAACATTTAGACCTCTTACTTGTAATCAATTAGTCACGATTAAGAGGTTGTAGGTTAGTGAAGTACAGCAAATCGGACTTCAATTATGATTTTGTGTAGCATAAAAATTGCGCTGGCTGTTAAAAATAGTGTTCATTGTAGTGCTAGTTGTATTTTGTTAATAATAGCTGTATGTATTTTACACCATTTTAAGTAAGTCTGGAAATGACATTTCGTTTATTTATTAAGACCTCCGTATTCATTAACATGGACACGTCCCAGGCAGTTTAATTGTGTCGTGATTGCTGGCGCCACAGATAATGAACACCTTTTTCAACCGCACACTTACTTGGCGGGGAAAATTCTTCTGCAGCGAAGGGAGGGTAAACCCTTTCATTTTGGAACAGTTATTTTGATTGAGTAATTAAATTTAATGTTCTCTGATTTATTTGGGCAAAATATATTGTGTTTACCGGTAAGTACATGTTCCATTAGACGCAGTCAGCATTTGGTTTTTTGCCGTTTTAGATTTTATTTTCNTTGTGTTTACCGGTAAGTACATGTTCCATTAGACGCAGTCAGCATTTGGTTTTTTGCCGTTTTAGATTTTATTTTCTAGAGCTATTTAGAAAGTGGGTGTACTGTAGGTCGTGTCATGTTCGTTAGTTGCAGTTCACACACGCAATTGAATTGCGAACTTATTTCACGTCGTGTGTTAATAACATTCATTTAAGTTTATGTTTGCCAGTGTTCAGTTACCAAATAACATATCACCTAGTGTTGGTAAATGTTTTGCACATTTTTTAATTCTTNTTGTGTTTACCGGTAAGTACATGTTCCATTAGACGCAGTCAGCATTTGGTTTTTTGCCGTTTTAGATTTTATTTTCAAGAGCTATTTAGAAAGTGGGTGTACTGTAGGTCGTGTCATGTTCGTTAGTTGCAGTTCACACACGCAATTGAATTGCGAACTTATTTCACGTCGTGTGTTAATAACATTCATTTAAGTTCATGTTTGCCAGTGTTCAGTTACCAAATAACATATCACCTAGTGTTGGTAAATGTTTTGCACATTTTTTAATTCTTNCATGTTTGCCAGTGTTCAGTTACCAAATAACATATCACCTAGTGTTGGTAAATGTTTTGCACATTTTTTAATTCTTACACTTTATGCATGTAGAAAAAATAGAAAGCGAAAGAAATAATGAAAGTATTCAACAATATATACCTAACACATTTAATCCAGCCTTAATACATGGAATTACCTTAATCTATCGTTACCAACTTAACCAGACGTAGGCCAGTTATCATCTTTATTTACATTTGCCTGTAAAAATATGTTTAGGTAGGGGCAGTGACATTTTTCAAATGTTGATTTCAAAAGTGCTCAACCGGGAACAGCATATACAAAAAATGGAACTTGGCAGATCGTAGATTTACCGTAAACTGCTGCGTGGGTACGGAAATGAGTAGAGCAAAACGCATAGACATGCTGAGACATTTCCTTTTTTTTTTTTTTTTTTTTGGGGAAGGGGGGCTAAATATCATGTAATTTAGACTAAAATATACACAGGTAATTTCAACAAATTTTAACTGGGCACGAACTGTCGCACAAAGTAGCCCTGTTCAAAGGTTGATATTACACTTATGACAGCAGTACTAGGTTGATGACAAATAAGTTGGCGAAATCGCCGTATCAAATGCTTACTTAGGGGGAGGGGCATGGCTCAATCTGTGCGCACGCTTGCGGGGAAACAGTAAACGGTCCCCGTGAGGGCACTGCTTTTCCGTTGAAAGCTACGCAGAAGTTGTGCGTGCAAAATTATCAAAAGACTTTGGGGGAACCACGCGATTCGAGCCGTCTCGCCCTCTATGGCGACAGGTGTGGCGGATGGTGAGTGTAGGGTGGTAACATTAGCCGCGCCGTGCTGTATAAGGCCGANCCCTCTATGGCGACAGGTGTGGCGGATGGTGAGTGTAGGGTGGTAACATTAGCCGCGCCGTGCTGTATAAGGCCGACGGCCATCACAAGGTCACAGTCGCCCCGCCCCTTCCTCCTTTCGGTTGGCCCTGAGTTTTTTTCTCGTAGTCGCTGAATCATTGCGGGGAAAAGCGGGGAAAACACCTGTCTAATACACCTGTGGCGTTAGCTGTGCGCACTGCTGACGGTCTTCAACAATTTACGATGACATCAGTTTCAGAATGTTTACTATTCTCGCGATGTCTTCTTCGGACCACCTGTAAGTATAGTTTTTAGTTTACTGCATCCATGTAACCTTATAACAGTTCGTGAATGTACAAATATATCGGACATAACGATGTAAACACAAACTCAGCAGTTCCACACAAGAAATAAAAATATAAGTACTACATTTAATATTATATATATATATATAAAGTAGAGGGATTATGGGGACTTTGGCACATCGGGACCTGGGACCGGTGCGTCGGAGCTGTTCGTGCTCTGACATTCCGGTCGGCCGGTTGCCATCTTGGATACATTTGTCCTTGACTCCGGTGAACCATAACCTGACCCCTTTCACCTTAACCCCGGAACCCTTAATCCCCAAAAAAATATATAAATTTTTTTTCCCCCATGTATTAAAAAAAAAATACATTTCTGTAGGTTCCCACACTCCCTCCACCCAAGCTCATTCCACCATCTTGGTAGAAGTCACAACCACCGTCCGCCATTTTGATACGCGTCTCATCCACCCTCCGCCATCGTGGTAGGTGCAGCCGTCCACCACCTAGGTTTTTATTTGTTATTTGTTTATACATTACTGGAGTTTGTCTCTCACCTTCGTTCGACAGCTATCTTTATTTTTTCGTTTGTCATTTGTTTTACATTGCTGGTGCTGTTCCCAGAACCGCGCCTAGCAGACGACTAACCCCCTCCACTCCCCCCTACAATATATTAAATTGGCCAATTGTCCCATCCCTGATTTTCATTGGCTAATTGCCCGCCCCTACCAATTTATTTAATTGCTCCATCAGCGGTTCTCATTGGTTAATTGCTCGGGTGTTTTCGGAAACCTTCGTTCGACCAATTAGTCGGTTCCCCTCCACCACCTTCCAATATATTTAATGCTCCGCCAATGTTTCTCATTGGCTAATTATGCGGGTGTTTTCGGAAAAAAACATTTGTTCCGACCGGCATACTTTAATCGCAAGGGCGGACTATTTTTTTCCTCTTAAAAAGTCTTTAAAAGACACACCCTGAGCCCCCTCGGGAAATCTCTCATTTTTCTCGCTCTTAGAAATGTGGCCATTAAATCCTTTCGGCAATTTTGGCATTTAGAAGGGTGCGCTCGCTTAGTGCCTTGGACAAACGGGATGAGTTATCATACCTGCCGAAAGAATTTCTCCTGGTCTACACACATTACAAAATTTCGATCGTATTCAAGTATTTGCTGGCCTACCTGCAGCAGGGCGAAGACATACGGGACTGCCTCCCATGCAAGGAGTGTTTAGAGGGCTGCATCACCTCGGTTCCCGACATGCCACANCCTCTTAAAAAGTCTTTAAAAGACACACCCTGAGCCCCCTCGGGAAATCTCTCATTTTTCTCGCTCTTAGAAATGTACGCGTGTTGTCCGAGTGGCCATTAAATCCTTTCGGCTATTTTGGCATTTAGAAGGGTGCGCTCGCTTAGTGCCTTGGACAAACGGGATGAGTTATCATACCTGCCGAAAGAATTTCTCCTGGTCTACACACATTACAAAATTTCGATCGTATTCAAGTATTTGCTGGCCTACCTGCAGCAGGACGAAGACATACGGGACTGCCTCCCATGCAAGGAGTGTTTAGAGGGCTGCATCACCTCGGTTCCCGACATGCCACATCGCAGGGGCTGGTGCAAGGCCCGCCGAGCAGCCCTCGCGACGTCTGCGCTCGTGGAAGACGACTTTCCCGTTGAAGACAACGTCTCTGTCGAAGACGCCCTCCCCGTAGAAGACGACGTCCGCGTGGAAGATGCTCCTCTTCAAGAAATTTACTGGCAAGCACTACCCGGGTGGAAACCAACCCAGAACACACACAGGTGCCCGACGTGTATGGACCTCGATAAAGTTTTAAATTTAAATTACTCTGTAAAAAAATTTTGAAACTTGGTGTGTGCAAAGGAACCTAAGATGTGTATATATAAGGAAAAAACATCTAGTGAGAAAAAAAACGTTTTGCAACATCCAAGGTTTTCGCTCGTTGAACTCTTACACCATCAAGCAGAATGCCATCCCGTACAGTGACGAAGACGAGAAAACCAAAGTTTTCACTTTTTTACCGCCGTGTACATGGTAGTACCACGCAACAGGCGTGCCCTTTACAGACGTACAAAACGCACGGACTAAGGTGTGACGAGGGGAATATTCCGTACGAGGAAATTCTGGCAATGCTGGACTCTGCCATAATTCCCCATTAGCTTGTGTATGTGTTTGAAAGACGCCAGGAGTCGGCGATTCGCAATGCGTGCTCCATCGAAACGAACTTTGTAGACCTTCACAAGCATTGCCACTGCCCGCTGTTTCGACAACTCGTCAAGATGTACCGCCACAAGACTTCACGAGTGCAAAAATTCCTCGAAGACTCAAAGAAGAACACATGTAAAAAAAAGTATTCCTTGTATTATGCAGAATAATAATAATAATACTGTAATGCGTGCGCCTAAATAAACGTGTTTAAAACGATATATAGATTTTTATTTCATCTCGAGTTATGTTCTGCTCATGTAAGTTTAAAAGAAAACACTCTTGGTAAAGAAAAAATATTTTGTATATCAGTTTTGTTATTATTTAAAGAGAAAAAATCGATCAGACTAGCAGTCACCAACATAACGTATATATAGTTTACGCGTTCGTACGTAATTATTTAAAGAATAAATTAATGATTTGGAAAAAATCTTGTGTACGGATGCGTTATGCTGCTTTCTATAAAGTAACCATGGCTCGAAAACCCCAAAAACAGAATTAAAACCACTTCGCTACCCCTCACGATATGCGATACGTACAGTGAAGGATCCCATATATTTCCCTAACCCAGGCATAAACGCCCATCATTAAAACAATTTCCTCCCAAGTTTAAAATCAGTACATTATGAAATTTAGGCAGCAGGGATAAAATACCCATATGGCTACTCCACTCGCTTCGATTTTTATAGCACCTATGTTTAGCATACAAAACTCTTTATACGAATAACTAATGCACATCAAGTTTTTCAGGGAAAAATTTATATATCGCAAGGAGACGCTAGCATAAAGGTACACCCACCACATGTAAAAAATCATAAAGTTACTTTCGGCAAACAAATTTCTGTATTTTCATACATTCGTGTACGCTCGATCAATTAAGAGATATATCTGATCTGCAGTAAAACACCCCCACCTCCCCCCTCGGTTCCAGCACATTGCTGCGTGTCTTTAGTATGGGCCCTGGGGAAAATAGAAAACGTGCAGATACCGTTGCCTATCCACAAATATATATATTTATATGAATGTATAATATACTTTAGGCATTTTTTAAATATTAGTATAAAAATGCATTGGTGACGGTTTCAGCGGGTTTTATATTTTCCCCGGGGCACTTGCTGGTGCAAACAGAGTATAAGGGCATTCTCAGGGTGCTCCAACATAAAAAAAAAATATAATACTTCCGTATTTTCCCACTGAATTAAACTGATAAAAATCTTTCTATGGACGACCGCTCCTCCATTCTGAGTGATGAGCAGACTGATTCTCGGACGACAAATTCCTAGAAAGTCGATATTTTCCACTGGAAAACTGGTGGGTAGAATTGCGTTTCCGGCAGCTGACTGGAGAAAATGGAAAAATTTTTCACACGTCGGTTACTCTTCGTAAGTGATCTGCATTGATTAACAAAGGTATTAAGCGATTTTTTTAAAGCACGGAAATATCGTGGTGAGCGGCTCACCCACCCACACCAGTACATTTTTTTCATGGGACACCGTGTGTTTTGAGTTGAGAGAGAGCTTAGCACCTGAAATGGACGAGGACGTTTAGGTCGGCGAAGAAGGTCAAGTGTCCCGAGAAAATCTGCCGGACATCGCCAAGTCCATCAGGGGTGATAGTGTTGGCAATGGCATCAATAGTGTTGGCAAAGACATCAATCACGTTTCCCACATGCGCGAAAATACAGGTGCGACCCCTGCTGGGAATCGAACCTAGCTCGCCTTGATGGGAGCCTTACGCTCTGGTAGCAGTGCAACTGCTTTCGAGAGGATGGTGTAAAGTATTGAGCTTCTTCGGTCCTGCGTCGGTGCCAAATAATAATTATAGAATGGGTGCCTGATCTTAACCGCCACGTTTAGTGGTTTTCGGGGATTGTGATTATCGCAGTGTTTACAGAACAGTTTGTAAATATTTATGCATCGGGAATAGGGCTTGCATTTATTGCTGCCGTCATTTTAATGTAATAAATAATTACTTTATCTCTGCTGAAGGACTGAGGTGCAATGTTGAGAACTTTTACTTGTGCAAGCATGGGCTCGTTTTCACTCTAGGGTGCAAGGCATTATACGAGATTTTGTATCTTCATGGCATCACGAGGGGCTGATAGAGTTCAAGTAAGTTATCAAGCATCAGAACTCTTAGGGGTGGGTGACCAAAGGCTTGCATAAATACCATAGGTTATTCATGTTGCTGTGGTTGTGGTGCCTTGCTGGCTGCATTTGAACTTAATTTCTGCATTTGTTACATCGCACAGTGCAACACATTTACTTGAGTGAGTTTTGTACTAGCTACACGTTTTGTGTATTTAATCTAGTCCGTGAAAATGTTTCTTGAAATTTTGCGTTAACCAATTACTTACAGCTAGCATGTTTAATTACTAATTCACAATTTCTTTGAAGTTTGCAACTCTCGGCTTGTGTAGGAATTATTTTGTGTGTAAAAATCATAAATATTTAATGTCGGTTTGGATTACTATTAGAAATAACGGAGTTGAGTACCTAATGCAGAGTCTCTTATGTCCTTCCACACAATAGAGGTTCATAATACTGCCTTAAGTATGTCGTTACATCACTTATACATTATTTACAGAATTTTGTTGAGATTATTGGGGAAAAGATTGCCAAACTCCGATGGGTAATGTTAATTGAGTGCGTAATTGTCGTATTTATTACGAGCTACACCCTACCAGGTTACAAGTCGGCCATGACAGTTTTTACCGTTTATCTAAAAACAACATGCTATTTAAAATTCCAAATATTGCCAACATTAGACCCCCCCCCCCTTCCATTT
>NQII01002086.1:353938-367510 GCA_002778355.1 Clitarchus hookeri | reverse complement strand
GATTCACTTCTTGGGAGCCGCGGTGGCATGGTGAATAGACGACTTGCTTCTTGGGGGCCATGGAGACATGATGGGTAGACGATTCACTTCCTGGGCTGCAGTGACATGGTGGGTAGACGACTCGCTTCCTGAGGACTGCAGCAGTGGCAGTATTCAAACTTAATGCTCATGCATTCCGAGGCTCCCTACAACGATGCCACCTTCCTGGCGGGCTGTGGTGATGTGATGGATAAATGACTCGCTCTTTGGGGGCTGCGGTGGTGTGTTGGATAGACTCTGTTCTTGAGGTCTTGGTGGATAGCCTTTACGTTTCCTGGGGACCGCGATGGTGGTGACAGTATTCAAACTTTATGCTTAAGCATTACCACTTTCCTGGGGGCCTCGGTGGTGTGGTGGATAGACGACTCGCTTCTTGTAGCCCCTGGCCACTGACACGAGAATTTAGTTGTTTCTGCTCAACGGTCGGCGGGCGTGTGCGTGCGTGCATGTGGTGCCGTTGTAGAGAGCCTCGGAATGTGTGAGCATGAAGTGTGAATACTGTCACCACCGCGACTCTCAAGAAGCGAGTCGTCTACCCACCACACTACCACGGTCCCCAAAAAGTGAGTCCTGTACTCACCACATCACCGCGCCTCCCAAGAAGCGAGTCGTCTATCTGCCACAGCACCGCAGCCCCCCAGACGTGAGTCGTCTACACACCACACCACCTCGGCTCCTAGCATGGAACACAAGAGCATGGAGTAGGGACCAGTCGGGACGTCGTGGCAGGGTTTTTGGAAGACTCGGAGAAAACTCTCTAGCATCGAATGCAAGAGCATGAAGTAGGGAAGTGATTAAAAACAATTTTAAAAATTTAAATAAAATATATTTTTTTTGAAAATTTTGAACACAAAATGGCCTCCATCGAAATGGCATGCTAAACCAAAATGTTTATGTANTTGATTTTTTTTTTAAATTTTGAACACAAAATGGCCTCCATTGAAATGGCATGCTAAAGCAAAATGTTTATGTACTGGTTACCAATATGACCGCTATTGAAGTGGAATGCAAGAGCAGGAAAAATCCACTGACATCATCGGCTCCCCCGACGACGCCCCAGCAAGTCCCCAATCCTCCAGCCAAAGCCAGGTTTCCCAGACTTCCCTATTTACCACTACTGATGTGCCTTGTCTTCTACATAACAACTTACCTTGCTCGGCGATCGCAATTTATTTTTATTTTTATAATAATGAGCGGACAGTATTTCCACCAATTCCGCATATGACTTTGTTCCCGGCTTATTGGGCGCACACAAATTCTTCAGAACAGCATATCTTTTGGGGGCTAGCAATTTAAAAAACAAGATACACTTTTCTTCGTCCTTAACCTCGTTTGCCTTAAAGTAATGTTCCAGGCGTTCCACATAACACTCGAAATCGCCTTCCTCGCCGTGAAACTCCTCGATCTTGCCGAGCGACATCTTGTTGCCTACCTCACCAGTCAAGCAAACAAAACATCACAATAATAATTTATTATCTTTGCTGCTTCGTGACAGCAACCGGATTGAGTTCAATTCTTAGAGCTGCCAAACTCGACGGCGCTCAGGAATATAAAATCCCATCCTTTTCGCCAGTTGTAGTATTTATTACGAGCTACACCTTACCAGGTTACACCTAGTCGGCCATGCCAGTGTTTACTGTTTATCAAATAACACAACACACGCTATTTACAATTCCGAATATTGCCAACATTTCGGCAGGCAGTGGACTGAAAATGTGATCGTGTACTTTTCGTCGTAATAAAGATTATTTGTTCTGTATATTTTCTAGAAGTCTGCACTTACAGCGTTCTTAAACCGAAATATGCTCATCCTGTAAAGAGATCTTAGGCCTTGTCTCAATTCAAAGAATACTCTTTCGAGAGAGCACTCTTTCGCACACCTGGCGAGAGCACTGCTTCGCGTTCTCTTACGATCTCGCTTTGTGAAATGGAGAAAACTCTTTTGTTTCTCTCCGACGCCACGCAGACAGCCATTGACAAAAATATTTTTGCAGACTGGTAATGCAGAAAGGCGGGAAATCATGTTAAGCTAAAATCGCGGTCATGGCTATTGTAGCCTTAATAATTTGTGTTTTTTCAAAATAATTCACGAATAACGTTAGCACTACCAGAATAATTATTAGCGCATAAAATACTATTATTTTTGTTTTAAATATTACCTTCATTTTGCAGCAAAGTGACAAAAAAAATACGAACGAGACTTTGTTAGAAATCTTTATTTATATTGTTATAAATATATTTACGTAAGTTATTTCATTGACTAAAACAGTTGAAACTGCTCATTTACAGTTAAAATGCGACGTGGTTTTGGCCTAGAAAACTACTACAGCCTTATTCAAACACGGAAATAATGTAAATAAATATGGCGCATGGTTAGAGTGTGCGAGAGAGCATCAATGAGTATACATTTCCGTTCTCTCGCTCTTTCGCGCTCTCTCCAGAGATTTGATACGACCAAAGAGCGTTCTCTCTGACGTCATAATGACGTGGTCGTGAGAGCACGAGAGAGCTCTCTGGGCCAATTGAGACACGGCGTTAGTGACACGTACCTTATTGGTGGTGATAGATTCGCGGAGTACCAATGCATGTTGTTACAAGAATAATTGATAAATACTTAGGTAATAAGGACGCCTAATACTAAAGGGAAAAGGCGTTGANGGAATAAGGACGCCTAATACTAAAGGGAAAAGGCGTTGACTAGTAAGATGTGTTACAAGCACGTGTTCATGGTGACGGGGGAAGAGAAAAGTGTTAGAGGCTGTGCATGTCGCAGCGCGCAAGGCCCGGCAGACCTTTGTATAGTGTGCGTGGCGATGCCTGCGGACGGAGCTCGGAGCTTGTTTGCTGTGTCGAAACAGACGGAGGTGTCCGAAAGTGGCGGATAGTGAAACGCTGCTACCAAGGTTGTGTGAATCGTGAAGGAACATGGTGGACGCGCCTCCGCTACAGTGCATNAAAACAAGATACACTTTTCTTCGTCCTTAACCTCGTTTGCCTTAAAGTAATGTTCCAGGCGTTCCACATAACACTCAAAATCGCCTTCCTCGCCGTGAAACTCCTCGATCTTGCCGAGCGACATCTTGTTGCCTACCTTACCAGTCAAGCAAACAAAACATCACAATAATAATTTATTATCTTTGCTGCTTCGTGACAGCAACCGGATTGAGTTCAATTCTTAGAGCTGCCAAACTCGACGGCGCTCAGGAATATAAAATCCCATCCTTTTCGCCAGTTGTAGTATTTATTACGAGCTACACCTTACCAGGTTACACCTAGTCGGCCATGCCAGTGTTTACTGTTTATCAAATAACACAACACACGCTATTTACAATTCCGAATATTGCCAACATTTCGGCAGGCAGTGGACTGAAAATGTGATCGTGTACTTTTCGTCGTAATAAAGATTATTTGTTCTGTATATTTTCTAGAAGTCTGCACTTACAGCGTTCTTAAACCGAAATATGCTCATCCTGTAAAGAGATCTTAGGCCTTGTCTCAATTCAAAGAATACTCTTTCGAGAGAGCACTCTTTCGCACACCTGGCGAGAGCACTGCTTCGCGTTCTCTTACGCTCTCGCTTTGTGAAATGGAGACAACTCTTTTGTTTCTCTCTGACGCCACGCAGACAGCCATTGACAAAAATATTTTTGCAGACTGGTAATGCAGAAAGGCGGGAAATCATGTTAAGCTAAAATCGCGGTCATGGCTATTGTAGCCTTAATAATTTGTGTTTTTTCAAAATAATTCACGAATAACGTTAGCACTACCAGAATAATTATTAGCGCATAAAATACTATTATTTTTGTTTTAAATATCACCTTCATTTTGCAGAAAAGTGACAAAAAAAATACGAACGAGACTTTGTTAGAAATCTTTATTTATATTTTTATAAATATATTTACGTAAGTTATTTCATTGACTAAAACAGTTGAAACGGCTCATTTACAGTTAAAATGCGACGTGGTTTTGGCCTAGAAAACTACTACAGCCTTATTCAAACACGGAAATAATGTAAATAAATATGGCGCATGGTTAGAGTGTGCGAGAGAGCATCAGTGAGTATACATTTTCGTGCTCTCGCTCTTTCGCGCTCTCTCCAGAGATTTGATACGACCAAAGAGCGTTCTCTCTGACGTCATAATGACGTGGTCGTGAGAGCACGAGAGAGCTCTCTGGGCCAATTGAGACACGGCGTTAGTGACACGTACCTTACTGGTGGTGATAGATTCGCGGAGTACCAATGCATGTTGTTACAAGAATAATTGATAAATACTTAGGTAATAAGGACGCCTAATACTAAAGGGAAAAGGCGTTGACTAGTAAGATGTGTTACAAGCACGTGTTCATGGTGACGGGGGAAGAGAAAAGTGTTAGAGGCTGTGCATGTCGAAACAGATGGAGGTGTCCGAAAGTGGTGGATAGTGAAACGCTGCTACCAAGGTTGTGTGAATCGTGAAGGAACATGGTGGACGCGCCTCCGCTACAGTGCATCCTGACCGATTGTGGAAACCGATGGACATGCGTGTGTTCGCCAAGGCAACGTTGTCTGCCTCGACGGTTTTCACATGCTGAATGCACCCCGTGCGCAGCTACCTGTCGTTCACGATATAATTGCTTACAGGTGGTTCACGGCTGGTATTTTTTGAGTTTGGTGTTCGAGAAAGATACACATTTTAGAAAACGTCGATTTGAAATAGAGTATTTTTACATGGCACAACTCTTGCGTCTTGACAGCGTCTGTGTGGGGAGGAAGCAACTAAACGATACTTTGACTATTGGCCGCAAATTTGAGAGTTTCTTGTCGCTTCTTGTTTAAAGGGAAGTGTTGGCCCTTGTTGCAATTTGATCTCTTTCTTTTTTTTACGTTTTCTTCTTTTACATACACATTAGAATAAAAACTAGGCGTTGTAATAATGTCACTTTATAGATGCATTATTACTNCGATGGACATGCGTGTGTTCGCCAAGGCAACGTTGTCTGCCTCGACGGTTTTCACATGCTGAATGCACCCCGTGCGTAGCTACCTGTCGTTCACGATATAATTACTTACAGGTGGTTCACGGCTGGTATTTTTTGAGTTTGGTGTTCGAGAAAGATACACATTTTAGAAAACGTCGATTTGAAATAGAGTATTTTTACGTGGTTATTGGCCGCAAATTTGAGAGTTTCTTGTCGGTTCTTGTTTAAAGGGAAGTGTTGGCCCTTGTTGCAATTTGATCTCTTTCTTTTTTTTACATTTTCTTCTTTTACATACACATTAGAATAAAAACTAGGCGTTGTAATAATGTCACTTTATAGATGCATTATTACTNATTTTCTTCTTTTACATACACATTAGAATAAAAACTAGGCGTTGTAATAATGTCACTTTATAGATGCATTATTACTAGTCCCGAAGTCTGCGGCAATGCTAATTTTCATGTGTGCCTGGCCAGGACTTTCAAAAATGTTGAATTAATTCTAACCAACTGTAGAGAGTATTTCGCTCGAGCTCAACAATCCAGATAGCTCGGTGAGGTTTTTCGTGTTTCCCGCTTCGGTATGTGCTTGCTTCGCGGGACCGCTGAGTTGGCACTGGACATGATTGTGGCTTTCTCGCGTTTTCCTGCGTATGTGATAGCTGGAGAATCAAGAGTTGAGACAGCTAGTAAAATCGATGCGATGACACGTGGCTCACTGTAACAACGATAAAAGCGAGCACGCTAACAGCGAATATTGCGGGATTAAGTGGTATAGTATTATATATAACAGAATAGAATTAATTGAAAAAATGACTCGACACATGAATATTTTATGCGGAATCTGTTCGACCACTGAAGAGTATAGTATTTAAACAGCTAATCATGGCATGTTATAATCGTATTTTTCATATTTCTATATCCACGGTTCGTTCAGATGGTTTTTATCTGACCTTTCAACTTTGGTGTCCCCGGTTCAATCCCAGACCTCGGCGAGAGGGAATTTTTCGAACAGGGGGTTCTCATATAGAATGTGGCGAGCACTGCCGTGGTGTTATGGTTTTCTCGGGGTTCTCCCGTTTCCTCCCGCGTGTAGGGTAGCCGACACAGATTAGCGCCAGTCATAAACCTGCCTCAGGCGTCAACCACGTATGGATATTCATTTCCTCGTATTTCTTTGAGTGAAAGGATCTTAGTACGACAGTTCTATCTAAAGGCCTACAGAATCATCGTCTGGTTAGCGAAGTTGATAGAGAAATTGGGGGGGTGGAGGGGGGGTTATTATTTGGAACAGATTTGTCGCCGTAGTCGTTCTTACAAGTGTTGAGCGCAAGTAGTGCATGTTGTAGCACGAGTTGGTGGCATGGAAAGTTGTGGCGATGTTTCCATCTGTTCCTTCGCTTGCTCCGTTTTGGCTAGCCACACTGGACAGGAGTGGGTAGTGGCCATTATAGGTGGGCCGAAATGCCTTGCTTGCTTGGGTTGTTCGGCATGGCTGTACTGGGACCGCGCGTGCCTCTTTTTATGCCTAAAGGCTTACTTGCAGGCAATCGGGTTGGTGTTTCGATTTTGGTACATAAAGCCAAATCTTACCATTGATTTGAACCTAGGACTCTACGCCACTAAGGCTGGTAATACAGCTAACCTCATCAATGACGCCGGCGACCTGTTGAATTCAGTCCGTGCAGTTCTTTGCTGCACATCAGTATCGTTTTCGGTAAACTATCAGACAACTGTCGCAGGTGAAGTGTTCTTTGTCCTAACCTGCCTGTTATCGGTGAACGTTATTAGTGAGGTGGGTTTGAGTTTCACTTATTTTATCTCTTGTCTTTTATTTCACATGCTCCCTTATTCCTTCCTGTCTCTCTCTCTATCCCTTAGGTTTTTTTTCTCATATTAAGGTGTTGGTTGAAGATGAGTGTTCGGTGATGGTGAGGGGTGGTGGGAGCGGGGTGTGGACGTGGTAGGTGCAGGCGCGCCCTCTTTTACTGCTCTGAGGATGAAGTGACTCATTTCGCTAAGAGTCTCTAATCCTCTTGCTCGACTGAAGATTTTTCGGGTCTTCCTTCGAGGAGCTTCAAATCCTATCTTTTTTTTTAATTTTTTGGTGAAAAAGTGATTTTTGGGCACAATAATTAATTTTGGAAGTGATTTTTGGGGTGAAACAGTCAATTTTGCCGATAATATGGCCATCCCAGGCTGCCGGCCAACTCGAAAACCAAGGTGGCTGGTGGCTCCGAGCCCCAGTGCGTGAAATTTGTTTCTGACTCGCCAATACCCTGCTACTTCGCTGTTAAGAGCCGCCCAAATATTTTCACTCACTCTTAATCTTTCCTCGCATAAAAATAATTATATCGTGGAGGTTTTGCATTATGGCATGTCATCACAATTGTGTTTTTGGAATAAAAAATAAATAAAATCAACGAGAACGTTTACAGCAAATTTAACAATGGTGTCTGAAACATCGTGTCTTAATTCATTTTATGGCATGCCTAGCAAAATATATTTGACAAAAAGTCGGAACACTACAAATAAAAAAATTTGCAAATGCAAAAATTTTCTTACTTTAAGCAATTTAAAAAAAAATGCGGGAACATTTCATAGCGTGATTTGAAATATTTCTTTAATTCATCGTAAGTTATTTTAACGTGCACTGGAAAAAAAAAACCAGTATGGTTGTAGGGACCTTCTAAATTGTTAAAATACGGACAGCCATCCGATAGGTTGTTGGTGCCATCTAAATATTTACATAGATACCAACATAACTGTTTGTTGAATTCCTGTCTGTGATTGTATTTGCTGCTGTAAATATGGCTGCACCACCTCGGGGCGACGATAATGTATAAAGACGTAGAGGCACCTGCGCACAGCAGACTTCGAGGAGCTCCGATTAGTTGGCCCAGGGGTCTGCTGTGGCAGTAGTCGCACCATCATAAAGACAGGTGGGGCATTGAAATACTGTGATCTTGAATGGAGTCTAGCTGCATCGCTGAAAAAACACACGCTTTGTCTCTTAAATTTTGTATTGATTTGAAATGTTGTAAACTCGGAAAGCAATGCGGATGCGCTGGACGACTCTTGTAAAATATGCGTAGTAATTTTAAATATCAGAATTGTTAGTGGCACAGTGAATGGGGTAGTGATGTGGCTACACGAGTGAACTTGTATAGGGAGGGGTTATTGAAAGCAGCGGGCGAGCCAGAAGACTTAGTGATGTTTGTCGGAAGAGGGCAGAGTGGCGGCAAGGTCGCACTGGAGCTGGAGCGCGGAGGCGGGCCGCGGCAGCTGGTCTGGAGGCGTCGCCTTGTCCGTGAGCGCCGCCCACGTTGCGCAAACCGCCGCCGCCGTGGACATATAAGGGTCGGCCAGGTACTCCACTCTGACTCACACAGCATCCACCCGAGCCCTCAGACTGCCTGCCTGCTTGCTCTGTAACCCCCTTACATGGGACAGAAATCAAAGCTATAGTCTATTCACGGCTACTACTTCTAACTTTTATGAAGCTCTGCTAAAGTTCTTCTTCCGGGATATTCCTCCGCCTCGTGCAAACAAATCTTAACAAAGTCTAGGTAACTACACGCCGCATTCGTGCACGCTCAATGTAATAATGCTTTGCATAAGAACTATTTTTATAAGTCTTGCCAACACACCTATCTTCTTCCTGTTTTATTCATATTAATTACATATTATATATTTTAATTGATAGATAGCAGAGTCTTACTCACAAATTTTTTTTTCCTTCCAAAACAACGCAAGACAAGTGTCAAAACATGCAATTTAATGTACACATCAAAAGTATGTTAGATGACCCCAAAATATAAATAATTCAATTTAACCAAAAATTACAAAAAACTAATGTTTTTTATGTTAACACACGTATAAAACGCTTGTGATACATGACATTTAAGAAACGACCAAACACGTCATACATGGAGCGATTTTTCAAAGGTTCGATTGAAAAAATGTGAAGAAACCGCGTATAGTCACTATAGAGATCGATCGTATATTACAATTTTATAGAAACCAGCACAGAAAAATCTAAGAAAGGGAAATCCTACAGAATTGTTTTAACTAACTACGACAGCAAATATTTTACCAGAGCGGTGTATTTCTCTCGAGATTTTTCTAATGCCGTAAATTAGTTTTTTGCCTGCGCAAAATGACTNTCGATCGTATATTACAATTTTATAGAAAACAGCACAGAAAAATCTAAGAAAGGGAAATCCTACAGAATTGTTTTAACTAACTACGACAGCAAATATTTTACCAGAGCGTTGTATTTCTCTCGAGATTTTTCTAATGCCGTAAATTAGTTTTTCGCCTGCGCAAAATGACGCACGAAAAATTATCTAACGTTGCAAGATAGTTGCGCACGAAGTTGACAAACTCGTTATCTAGGATTTTCTTTTTATTTATATTTTTTAGTATTTCTATGTTTTTCAAAAATATGTATGATTCAATTAACATATTTGGACTTCATTTGCGCTCCACGCCCTCTTAATGTTCCAGCTACTGAGCCCAAGCCAGCCCTACGGGAAAATTGGAATCCCGGTATTTCTGCCGTCTCTATCTATTAGCTGTACGAATAAATATCCTCATAGTCCAACTTAGTGTAATAGTGTGGCATTATGTTTTAGTCTCTTAAAACTCCACAAAGCTACGCCAATCTCGAGAACGAAGCGGAGACAAGGCGCTGTTCCATGAGCAGTGAACGTCAAATGATGCAACATAGTATCTAGTGATCGCTTATAGTGTGACCAGGAAGCATATTCTCGTCGAATATGCAGTTAGTCGACAGTCAGATCTCGCTTCTCCCAGTATTGCCCGCTGTTTGATAATGTGCCCAGCCAGTAGTTGTATGCATGTAAACAGTACAAACACTCGTGATAACTACTCCACGGGGTAAGCTGAAATTTCATTCGTTATTTCTGATAGTTTCACTCAGTCGGCGAAAATTTTACTCGATGAGTAAGGCCGCCTGGGTATGCCGCCGAAAGGTGCGTAGAATTCCAGCAGAAAACATTTTATTAAAAAACCCGTCCAACGTGTCTGAGTGAGGTCTGCCTACGAATAGCAATTAAGAAACGTTACGCATGTTTATACGTTTTTTACTTCCTCCATTTTTCTCTAAAGCATGTTTTTGTGATGGGAAAATGGCTCAAACGGTATAAACATTCTGGCACAAAACATTAAAAAGGAATAGGGACGTGCACCAAACCTTTATTTTTATTATTAGGTCATTAAATGGCAGGGTCTCCACTGAAAGTTTCATAGAGGCGCGTTATCGACGGCAATACTGCACGCCAGTTCAGTTCAGTGCAGTGCTTTGCGCGTATAGGTGGATGAGAGAGTTTATGCGCATGTCTCGGTCTCCTGTAGTGCTCCCACGCTTTTAGGTCTCAGACGTGCAAAATTCCTTCAAACTTGACTACCCTGAACAATGATGTTAAGTGCATTTCATTGAAGTTATAATTAGTCACTGATTGAAAGTGTTGCCTCGAGAACACTACCAGAGGTGAATCCTAAGATGGTGAAACAAAGCTGTGCTACTTCTCTTGGAATCATTTTCTTAGTATAATCATTTTCATAATAATCTCGAAAAAACGAGCGTGGCGGGTGGAGGGCAGATGCGTTTCTTCGAACCGAATATGTGCCATGCCCGTTAATTTTTTTTACGTACTTCATGCCCCCTTTGGCGAGTTATGTTACTGTACAGCACATCCGTGACAAATAAACTAATTACTATGGCTTGTTCGCGTATACATTTTTACTTTATCGTGCCTGTAAGAATGCTCAAAGAGGACGGGCAGCGCCTTACCTAGTACGGCGCCGTTTAACTCACCATCAGTTCCAGTCGCCAAGTGGACTTGCAAAGAAGGAAACTTCCCTTGCCCATTCCGCAACAAATGCGACCACGCATACAGGTGAGAGTCGACACCATGAATGTCGCTGCAATAGCACACATAAACGCAACCTTCGTCCGATCTGCCGGTGACTCAGTCATTTGAATAATATGGATCTTGACAATAAAAATATCGACGTGAATAATTATCTGTGCGATTACAACTGTCTGTAACATGGCTGTATGCGATGTCGAGGGGGCTTACCGTAATTAAAGTTTCATGTGCGCGAATAGAAAGTAATGGGCTAGGGTGGATCTTCCTACGCCGACCGAATGCACATACCTGTTGTGTCTCCATGGCACTGACGTTACAGGAAGGTTTCCTCAAGTGGTCTGTGCCTTAAAGATGACTCGAGTGATTGAGCGCTTGGCACGGTGTTCGCGGCTCGATACCCGGCGGGGTTACCGAGGGTTTTGGCATGTGAGGAACATGCCGGACGTCGGCGAGTAGAATGAAAAGGGGAGAACTGGGACACGGGATTGGGGATGCGGACAAGCCGACTATCTTGACTGATGTCACGCGGCAACCTCCTGCTCTGTCATTCCTCACCAGCAGTGGCCATGCTAGATTCGACTATTTTCCCTTCCGCCTCAACAATTAACGCTCGTGAATTTTGTTTAGGAGGTTTTCTCATATTTCTCCCAGTTTCTCTCGTTAGTTATATCCCTTGGGTGTTTTCTCAGAGTCCTCCCGGTCTCCTTGCCTCTCGTCCTTCCAGTCTCTCTCGTCCGTTCTATCCCTTGGGAATTTTCTCAAAGTCCTCCCAGTTTCCTTCCTGCCTCCCGTATTTCCTATCCCATGAGGGGTGTCCTCACAGTCCTCTGTATCCTCTCTGCTTCTCGTTCATTCTATCCCACGAAGGGGTTTTCTCATACTCCTTCCACCCCTCTGATAAAATCCATTTGCCTCACTCACAACAGAAAACATGCAACCATGACCTTGACCTTCGATGATGTCCTCTAACATTTGCCTTAACGTGACTTTGTATGACGTCATGCGACCTTGACCTCCTGCCACCATCTCGAACTAAACGTACTGCATAAATCAAAGAAAAAAGAATTGCAATTTGTTTAGGAAATTATTATAGTTGTAGTAAGTGTCAAGGTTTGTTGTTCACTCGTACAGACAGTTAAAACATACATATGAAAAAGTGCAAAGACCTTGTTCCTCTACCTGCTAAGCAACAAAGTGTATTGTCATCGTCACAAACTTCTAGTGATCAGATGCTTGGTGCATCTAGTATTGGTACACCTTCATCACCAACTTCCGACATTCATGCGAGACCAATGTACACATTCCTTCACCAATGCAGAGGAAAAAAATGTTACAATTGTGGTAAGATCTTAGTAAAAATAGCAATGCGCGACGGCATGAGAGATGTAAGACACTTATGGAGAGAGGCCGGTTTTATCGGCACTTGACAGGCTCCAGAGTAGAGTGGTAGACCAGGCGATTCACACATACAGTAATTTCCCTTTTTGAGTGGAATTCAGTTATACAGTTCAAGATAACAATTTATTATGTTTTAAATATTATATGCATGTACTTATTTGAATACATGCCATTTTTAATATAGAAATATCATTAAATGTAGGAATTTTGTAATGACGAGTAAGGATACATCGCAGCACATACATTTCAACTATGTATGTACTATGCTTTTAGAAGATCCAAAACATAAAGAGATGAGGTTTACCTCAAGTAAAAAAAAAAACTGGTGCTGCAGTTTCATAAACAGAAGACCTGGAGACCACGAATGCATCTCGTATCTATCGATGTGAACTCAACAGAAGCACAGACCACAATGACTATCCTGCATTTCCGTGCATTGTATACATCACCGACCAAGAAAGCAACTGAGCACTTAAAATTATTGTTATTACACCGCCCTGGACAAAAAATTCATGTAAACTTTAGAACGATAACCATACTTTTACATATGCTATTCAAATTTTATAGGAAATATCTCGTGTACCCAGACTGTTCTGGAGACAGTGCATCCTCCTTGAAAATAAGGTATCGCAAGTACAATCCCCCAGAGTCCAATCATTTCACAGGTAAAAATACAACATGGAACGCATTAATTTTTTTATGAACGTTTTAATAGTATACGTAAAAAGTAAATATGTTTTGTCACGGGTGGCATATTTACAATACATGTAAGTGCCGATTTGCTTTCTTGGTCGGTAATGTGTATCATGCCCGAAAAGGCAGCAGAGCCATTGTGGTCTGTGCTTCCGTAGAGTTCACATCGACACCTCTGGGTGTTCTGTGTATGAAAAAGCTACGCTAGTTTTTTTTTTTTTTTTTTTTTTTTTTTTTTCAGTTAAAGTAAAACACTTCTCTTAGTTTTTGGTCTTCTAAAAGTAGAGTACATACATAGTTCAAATGTATGTGTGTGTGTTTGTGTGTGTGTGTTGTGATACCTCCGTACTCGTCATTACAAAATTCGTACATTTAATGATATTTTTATACTCATTAAAAAACTTTTGGCGACCGATTCATGGGTAGTTCGTTTCGTAATGTGCTTATATTTCTAGCACTATGCATGGTAAGTACAGGACGAGTATAAAATAATACATCAACTTTGAAGGTCTATAATATCAAAACCAAACAACCTACGACCTTGATTGACCAATCAAATGAACCGTGGAACCGTGAACTTTGTTTAC
>NQII01002086.1:295289-352558 GCA_002778355.1 Clitarchus hookeri | reverse complement strand
CAGTTCATTAGTACCGCGCCGAGAGGTTAGATCAGTAGACCATCGAGCAGCCAGTTGAAGATCGCCACGCAGAGAGAGGTCAGCCGCGCCATTTTGGCCGGGGGCAAATCGGACCCCTGGCCAAGTCAGTAGAACATCACCACAGTGAGATGGCAGCAACAGCGGGCCTTTGCCAAAGGCCGCCCATCGCCGGAACTCACCCACCACAGCTGACATCATTCCAGCAAGAGTTAAGTATACAATCACTGTCAAGAGAAGCCCCCCTCCATCACGAAGTCGTTAGCAGTCAATCCGAGTAACCAAATTATTACTGTACCACACCTCTCAAGTGCTGATGTATTTTGTTTGTGTTACATTCGAGACAATATATTCGTCCTTAAAAATGAAACAGCCAAAGTCTACATTATTACAAACCCCTTAACCTTCAGGCATCATATAGTCTATGCCACTAAACATTAACGAAAGATGCTACGTACTTTTTGGATGTGTTATTTGGCTTCCCAACTGTGGGGCCTAAATAGCGTCAAGTAAAGTGGCACCCGGACGTGGGACCCAACGCTATTTAGTGTAACTTGACGTAGCATACGTCAATGTAATTCAGCCATACACGTAAAGAAAATAGTCAGGCATACGTACAAGTGTGTTGCCTGAAATATTTCGGGCGCCCCTACACTGCAACATGCATCAGTAACTGCTAACTACTACTACGACATGCTTGCAACACACTTTTATGTATACCCGACTTTTTTCTTTACGTAAATGGCTGAATTACATGTTAGCCGAACTTAAATAGTTACACAAAATGATGCCCTTATATGCTCATAACCGTGCTCAGAGCCCTAATTATCCTGATCACATTGATTGAATCCAGGAAAAATACCAGTGATAAGGATTTGGCGCTCGTCCCTTTCGCAGATAGGAAATGACTGGCAACTATGTTTATAAGAAGGTTTAATGCATAATTGACCCTACTTCCCTGTTCTATGTTGGTAGCGATGTGTATGATTTAAATTTGATGACTATATGCTCAGCAGATAGGAAATTGTTAAGTATTCTTATTATTGAAGTTATGGTCTAATGGACCCTGCCACCCGTTCGACGTCGGGAACGATGTGTGTGGTATGAATTTGGCGACTGTAGCTTCGGCAGATGTGAAATGGTGGCCCACTATACTTACACAATAGCTTAAGGGTGCTATTGACCTTTTCGTGCTACTCTTCGGAGGCGATACATATGAAATGAATTTTGGGGATATAGCTTCTGCAGATGGAAAATGGCATCCAACTATGCTTATAAGAGGGCTTAAGGCATAATTGACTCTGCCACCCTATTCGACATCAGAGGTGATGTCTATGTTATGAATTTGGAAATTATATATTGAACGGTTCGGAAACGGTGACCAACTATGCTTATAAGAGGGATCAAGGCATTGTTAGCCCTACCACCTTTATGCTATGCTCTAGCTGGCACGAATGGTAGTTTGATGATGGGAATCCAAGATGGCAGGGGATGTAGGCATGATGGCGGGGTGACTGACGTGTGCGCGATAAGCATAAGTGCTATTGGTATATCTACAATTAACATATATGTGTGCGTGATTTGTATAGGTGTCATTTGCGTTTTCGGCATAGGACGTAGAATATAGGCTTGATAACAAGGTAGTGCATGAAGTTGCATGACGGGACAATGAACTCGAATATTCTTCAGACAAAATGGATGGTACGTCCATAGCATGAATGTCAGGGTGACTCCCAAATCCATATCCCTAAAATTGAGTCATTTAGCCACATTGTGGAGTCATGCTATTTTCGGACTGAGTGAATCATAAATTTCGACAGGGGAAATTTATGTGGGAAAATTGGGTGGTTTGGAGGGAAAAAGGGAAATTTTGAGGGATAAAGGGAAACGGTATCATTAACCAAGATGGTAGCAGCAGCACCACAGCCAGAAGCCAGGTGACGGGGAATGCCCTATTTACTTCTGTATACCATAGAAACTAAACATGGTTGGTGGACGTAAAACATATTCTGTGAACCAAAAAACTGTAAGCGATTCCAGAGGACTTCTTACATCTCAGGTGCATATGTCTGTAATAGGATTTCGCTGGCAGGCAAAAGCACTTGGTTTTCGTGGTTGTGCTATTGTCAGGAAGTCATTAGTCACATGCGCCATCATTTGGAGTGGTGAAGACAACCTCATCATTTGACTGTGAAGTGTTAGGTTTTACTTGTTTTGTTCCGGCAGTGAAATTTGGTCTGTAGTGTAATGGTCTGGGGATATTTCTGTTGGTTTGGAATCGTTCAATCGCTTTCAATCGGCGTATCGATGAACTCTTGCATGTACCACTATGTTTTGGATAGTAGCCTGCATCCTACATGGTGGGCAACAGCTTAGAATACACCCTTTCTCTATATAATTATGATGATAAATCTGTCTATAGGGTTCATCTAAATTAGACCTACAAATTTCGCAGCAGGTTGATCACGAAAATAGTTGAAAGCTGTATGAACGACCTATGGTCTAAAGTGAAACGCAAGGACGGTACACATCTTTAAAGTTGGGCCTTAAGCACTAGTTTAATACAAATACTGAAGATATTACGGTCGCTTACCTGGTGCTTGAAATGTGTTAACATGTTTAAAAATGCGTTTTTTGACGAAACTATTAAACATGCTCCCAGTAGGTTCACGTAATGAAAATAAAGTTCATTCCAGATGATTGCGGAATGGCACTTTCAAGACATTACTCATATTGGAAATATTNCCTAATGAAAATAAAGTACATTCCAGATGATGGCGGAATGGCACTTTCAAGACATTACGCATATTGGAAATATTATTTTCATGACGACCAACATAGCAAAAACAGCCTTTTCAGACTATTATATCTGAAAAAATATGAACCCGATACATGCGAAACTACGATAGAGGCATGCATTGGACTTTGCAACAGACTCGTGTCCAATACAATTAAAGGGTCACCTCTTAATGTCATGTTCAGGCAACTCGCCGAAGGAAAGACTGTAAGCCAGTTGAGCACTTTGCACGTAGAGGCGATGACGTTTACACGCGCTGATTGGTGTTGCCCGTAGTGCTTTATCGATGATTTCCTTACACAAACATGCCCGTCATTAGGGTTCCGCCAAGACTTAACACCGAGTGTATGCATACTGTGTAGAGTTAATTGTGACATGGGTATTAATATCCCATTTTTTGAATTCCAAGTTTGCTACAGCATCATGGAGAGTAATTCAAAATAAGGAAAGGTAACCGATTATTTCTATCGAAAAATTTAATGACAGCGACAGACAGGTGGTGTGGTGTTTACAGATCTTTGTTCCGTTACACATTATCCAGACAATCATTGTGTTCTATCGTAAATATTTTCTCCAATATTTGCAATAAACTATTGCTTCAGGTTTAATATCAAAGATGTGTACTGTCCTTACGATTGAGTTTAGACCATAGGTCGTACATATACACAGGGTGGCTCGCCTAATGTTGACACCCTCAACATATCCAGAATGGTTGCAGATCACGATATGCGGTTTTCGCTAAATGAAATTACGTACAGGGGCAAGTAATTTGCCTCAAAGTGAATATTCGTAACACGTGTATGGACAGAAATAATTAAACCACATATGATTTTTCCCCCGGAAGCATACATTTATTTCAACGGCNAGTAACACGTGTATGGACAGAAATAATTAAACCACATATGATTTTTCCCCCGGAAGCATACATTTATTTCAACGGCATCTGAAAGTACGTGCAAAGAGGAATTTAGTGATATAGCAATGCAATGGAAAGTAACACAGAAACGCCAAGATAAAATGTGCAAATTTGATGAAGTTAAGAGAGCCGGTAGCATGTGGCAGAGGATCTGTACGCATGTCTGTAAGCAAGCAACACCCACTGTGACTCATCCTGGCAGGACCGCTTCCTAATAGCACAGCACNTCTGTACGCATGTCTGTAAGCAAGCAACACCCACTGTGACTCATCCTGGCAGGACCGCTTCCTAATAGCACAGCACTAGATTCCATAATCTTTTATGGTAAGTGGTATTTCAGTGTGTGGCTGTACATACGCAATGAAGTTCACGAATGAGGAAAAACTGAACACTCTACATATTTACGGCGAGTGTGGCAGAAATGCCAAGCAAGCATCCAAATTTATGGGAAAGGTGTCCTAATTGGACGCCTATCTCTGGGCAAACGATACGAAGAATTTGCACACGTCTCTTGTCACAAGGTGATTGGAATTCCACAACACGAATGCGACGAAAGACTGCTACGGGCGAGACGCACCAACACGATGTGTTGGCACGTGTCTATGCAAATTTCCACATGGGTATGCGAGAACTTTCCAGGTTCGTAAGAATAAGTAAAACAAGTGTGTTACAGATACTGCGCCAAAGGAAATTCCATCCATATCATGTGGCTTTTCATCAGGCATTACATGAAGGTGATTTCCAGCAGCGTGTTCAGTTTTGTAGGTTTGTTCTGATGTCTCTAAAGGATGACAGCAATTTTCTGAAGAGCACACCATTTACCGATGAAGCGGCCTTCACAAACCATGGGTGTGTAAATTTACGAAATATGCACTACTGGGCTATGGAGAATCCACGTTGGGTCCGGCACGTGGAGCATCAGCGACAGTGGAAAGTGAATGTGTGGTGTGGAATCGTTGGAGATTAAGTCATAGGCCATACTTCATTCAAGGGACAATGACCAGCCTTACTGTACGGGAACCAGAATTCATAGGTCCGTCAGAATACTTTAAATAAGCAATACTTCATATATCCAAATTATATTGCATTATTTAATATATATTTCTCAAATGTAATTAAAAAATCAGAATGGTAGAATTTTGTCCAAATCATATCTATGGTTGCACAGGTAAGTACTTCAATAATTAATTAAGCTCTGGCTATATTTAATTCTAGAGTATTACTTTCTCAGACCTTAGCGGTGAAATTGGATTCAAAGTACGAAATAATTCCTAGTTTTAAGTATTATATTAAATCAACTTACCAACCGAGTAGCATAGATGTTGGTTGAAAACAATATGTATGCATATTGAATCATATTCATAATTTTATCAGATTAGAGTAAGCCACGAATATTAAAATAATTTAATTTTCATTTAGTGAAAAAAACTGCTGTCTTCCAAAATCAACAACCTCCCTGGCAACCCAGACACCAAGGTTGACTCGCATATTAAAAATGAATGAACTATCACACATAATGGAAATAATCATTGTCTGGATAAAGTAGCACTGCCAATAAAAATGTATGAAGTTAACCTGCCTATATCGGCTTACAAAAACTACTAATTTAGTTTAAGTATGTTACAATGAACACTACAGGAGGCGAGAATGTTGCATCACAGTACGTACGCCCATTTATGGAAGATATACTGCTCGACATACGCCGTGATATGTGGCTTCAGTATTATGGTTGTCCGGCGCATTTTGCTTTGGTGACGAGGCAAGTGTTAAATGAAACTTTTCCAAAACGGTNCTTCAGTATTATGGTTGTCCGGCGCATTTTGCTTTGGTGACGAGGCAAGTGTTAAATGAAACTTTTCCAAAACGGTGGTTAGGACGTGTTAGCCAGCTCGCTCCCCCGACCTCACACACCTCGATTTTTTCCTGTGGGGAACACTGAAAGATAGGGTGTACAGCACGGACGCCAGAAGACATGCAGGAACGCATTGTGGCAGCTTGCAGAGGCATAACGCAAGAAACACTTCAGGCCGCTCGTCACTCGCTACATACTCGTATGCATCTACAGATGTGTATTGCTGTCGATGGTAAACACATCGAGCACTTCCTGTGAAAAGACCTAATGTGAATAGTTTCAACCATAACTGTGCTATTTTGTACTATGCATGCGGATGCGATTGCATTTCTCCTTAGGGTGGTTTGTTCCGTTTTTGTTGTGCATCTGTACGAACTCGTTTTTCAGCGGACTAGGAAACAAATCTCATGAATTACGTTGGTATCGGAATGAAATGTAATGTATCTAATCAGACTTTCACTTAATTTCCCGTTTTCCCTTCGCTGTGGTGCTCTCCTTTGTCCAATATCGCATTCCGTGCCCCTTATTCCTGTATGGTAATCGCTGCGTTGCTATAAGGAAGCGGTCCCGCCAGGGTGAGTCACGACGCGTGTTGCTTGCTTACAGCTGTGAGTACAGGTCCACTGCCCAATGCTACCGGCCCACTTAACTTAAACCATATCTTCACATTATTTCTTGGCGTGTTTGTGTTACTTTCCATTGCATATGCTATTTCACTGAATTTCTCTTTGCACGTACTTTCAGATGACGTTGAAATAAATGCACGTTATGAATAGCGTTACGAATAGTCACTTTGCGGCAAATTACTTNCGTACTTTCAGATGACGTTGAAATAAATGCACGTTATGAATAGCGTTACGAATAGTCACTTTGCGGCAAATTACTTCCCCCCGTGCGTAATTTCATTTCGCGAAAACTGCATTTCGTGATTTGCAACCGTTCCGGAAATTTTGAGGGTGTATACGTTAAGCGGACTATCCTATTTATAAATATGTTTTCTCCTTTTTTCATGATATACCAGCCGCCGAAGTTTTTCGGTCTAATTTAGATACGCCTGTATAAAGTAAGGTCACTTGCATTGTGGTTTGAAAACAAANCGTACTTTCAGATGACGTTGAAATAAATGCACGTTATGAATAGCGTTACGAATAGTCACTTTGCGGCAAATTACTTGCCCCCGTGCGTAATTTCATTTCGCGAAAACTGCATTTCGTGATCTGCAACCGTTCCGGAAATTTTGGGGGTGTATACGTTAGGCGGACTATCCTATTTATAAATATGTTTTCTCCTTTTTTCACGATATACCAACCGCCGAAGTTTTTCGGTCTAATTTAGATACGCCTGTATAAAGTAAGGTCACTTGCATTGTGGTTTGAAAACAAATTAGTTAGGACTGCTTAACTGACCGTTTAAAGCTACGACGCGGACCCAAGAATATCTTGAGAATTAGCTGGTGTTTTATTTGCATGCCAGACGCGCTTGACCGCCGTGCTACAGGAAGAATAGAAACAAATTACGCCTGCTATGTACCAGAACTTGGACCCCGAATTGTTAATGCTGTATTGATAGCAAAGGGAAGTCTGGCATCGAATTAGTTACACTGCTGGCGCATTTGGTACAAACAACAGTCTTTTTACAATGACCTTCACTTCTTCGTGTATGTGTATAATATGCGTGTTTGCATGTGTGTTTATAAAGGATATATGTAGTTCCTTTCGGTTAAGTGATCTGTCTGATAACGTGCAAAAGTAATTTAACAATAATTTAAACACTATATTGCATAAACAAACTTTGAAGATAACTTTTAACGCTTTGTTGTACTTTAAAATGCCTCTGAAGCCACCAGTTTAGCATAAATAAATTTCTTTTTCGTACATTATTGCAGTTTTTATCATTGTCAAAAGTTCATTTTCTTCGCAAAGGTGCAAGCGAACCAAGTGGTGTATTGCAGAGATATTTCGACTAGTGTAGAAGTACTAAACTTTAAACAAGTGAATATTTCGTTGGTATCGTGTGGGGATATTCCAGGCTCCAGTTGACAAGGCAAATGTATTGCTTCCGGGACGCCACTACATGCCCATTTAACGTTAGACGTAGTGTTGTAGTCCGTCTACACCGCAGCGGTGCGAAAATAAGTTTCAGATTGAGTAGCAACTGGAAGGGCATCGGGTCACAAGGCAATTACTGTAATTGGCGCGCGTAAGTGTAGCGCAGTAGAAAGGGAACATTGTGGAGGAAAGCAAAGCAGCCGGAAGCGACGCCCAGTCACTGCGAGGTGTTTCCTGTCGTCACACAGTCGAAAGTGAAACCTCTCTCTCGCAGTAGACACAGGCACACTCGCAGGCCGTGAGAATATTTGATGCGGTGCGGAGCTCGCAAGTTTGCGTCACGTCATTAGGAGTGAAAGTAGGGACTTTACTTACGATGCTGGGC
The DNA here is from genome assembly GCA_002778355.1 of Clitarchus hookeri. Classification (NCBI taxonomy): domain Eukaryota; kingdom Metazoa; phylum Arthropoda; class Insecta; order Phasmatodea; family Phasmatidae; genus Clitarchus; species Clitarchus hookeri. The sequence continues at coordinate 344,542 of NQII01002086.1, read as the reverse complement.
AGCTGGTGCTGCGACACTGCTGTGACTCCATGTCAGGCTTTGGAGTGGATAGTGGAAGACGTTAGCAATACCGCGTATCGTAATGCCAGTCTGCGCACTCTGAAATTGACGTCTACAGCCAATTATTTTGTAGTAGGCAGGAAATGGTGTGTGTGTGCGCGCGCGCTAAAAAAATTTTATCTGAGAAGGCATAGTATGTTACACAGATGATCGTGTTTACCATGTGGTGTAAATGCGAATTCGTTATTGATTACCTTTTGAGGTCTGCAGAGGCGCTAGCAGTACAAGAAGTCTGAAGATAAAGGCTTTGTTAAATATGATGGAATAATGTTTTGTGTCTTAAGAAATATACATTTTCAAATTTTAGTGTTAAACATAACTATTGGAAAATATGTAATTTCAAGATAGCGTCCAATTCTCCCCCATAAGAATACGTGGCCGTCCTAGCATTAACATTGGCCAGCGAGCTTTAACCTTGACAGATGTTATAATAGACTCTACCCCGTTAAGGTACTTAAACGTGTTTTTCATTGTGATTCATCAATTATCAGTTAGGTAGTTAGTAGAGGTATTTAGCGAAGAAATTAGATTGCACTTGACATAGGTAAAGAATTCAAGCGCCCAGAGGCAATGCATTTTCCGATTACATTTCGTGAGATGTCTACAGTGAAATGGCACGTGACCCCTATCGATCTTTCTCCTTGCTCTCTAGCGCCGCCTATCGATCTCTCCAGTCTTTCCGCAAACGCTACCCACCCCCCTCCCCAAAAAGGCTGTAGAGTCACCTCTTGTTCTAGATCTGCGACCTCTGACGTCAGCAAGAGCGCGACTTCCTCAAGGAGCTCCTCTGCGGTTCTTCCTCGGTCGTGCCAAGGACGAGCCGAGATCGGAAATAGCCGGAAGTCGGTTGACCCTCGGCACCACCTCTCGGTACGGCGGCGCGGTGGTCGAATAAGATCTGCAATTTGAATCACTAGGTAAACTCCATGCTTTGTTTCATGTTAGCGATGCCTCTTACGGACGAGAGAGTAAGCGTTTTTCATAACCGTGATCTTAACAAGCTCCAACATAAACTTTTTTTAAATTTTGTTTTTTACACCCCTGCGTTATGCCGGGGTCGTAAACACTATGCTACCTAACGTTACATATAAAAATTACTCCCTTGCCATACTCTTATTCTAACCAAATAATTTTCGTCTATAAGCTTGTGCTTTGCTTCCAACCAGTCAAGCTATGGCGGTGGCTTGAAATTTAATTGCTGCAGCACCTGTATAGTATTATTTACGAANTTGCTTCCAACCAGTCAAGCTATGGCGGTGGCTTGAAATTTAATTGCTGCAGCACCTGTATAGTATTATTTACGAAAATCTCTCGGTGTCGGACGTAAAACTTCTTTTGCGATTTCGCGTAGTTTTCGTTTCTGTCAAATGGGTATCGAGGTCGTGAGTGGTTGTATGCAAAAACGTGAGTTAACACGGATGTCGTACAGTATGGCGAGCTCAGTTGCTTGTATGAAGAAGAATAAATGCAGACATTTTCCCTTTAAGGATGATTTAGTTTGCGTCATTTGTAGTGGCTGTTAAGTTACGTCTTTATTTCAGCCGGTTTTGTCTACGAAGACAACTTACTGAACTGCAGCTACATAGTTAGGGTGCAATAAACATAATTTAAACACCGAATATGCTACCCCGTAAATTTTTTTTGTAATTTTACACATACAGTTACTCACATTAATGTTCGGCCACCTATGACTATCGCAGTTTCATGGCCTAATTTTACATTAGAAATGAAGATAAATGTAAATCATACTGCACCATCATTTTTGTGTGCTTTAAATGAAATGTAGCGGTAGCCAATAACGGAAATGAGCAATGCAACTTAACAAACAATATGTTTTTGTCATCCCATATTGCATAAGTACGCCACTTTAATATTCGGCCATCATTCAAACACAACCATAATCCTCTTTGCAAACTAAACAAGTAGTCTTTTAGTACCTGGTAGCATGGCCATTCGGTTTAATTGCTTCTCGCAGGCGTTGTGGCATACTAGCAATTATTTTTCTTGTACATTCGGAGTCAATATTACTCCATCCTTCCTTGAACCTCTTCTTTAATTTTTTTGTGGATCTAATTGTTGTAGTACACAGTCTTCTCTTGAGTTCATCCCACAGATTTTCTATGGGATTGGGATTCAGGTCGGGTGATTGAGGAGGTGTGTTAATGATTTTGGGACAGATGTACAAAAACCAGCTCTTGACAATGTACGACTTGTGTTTTGGGTCATTATCGTGGTAGAACTTAAACATGTCCCTAATGCCCAGATTATCAGCACTCTTGTGTAGGTGTGCTTTCAGGATGTTGAGATGGTCTTCCTTTTTCATTGTTTCATCGACATGTACAGCCTCTCCAACACCTGCTGAAGATATACAGTCCCAGATCATAATACTACCTCCACTGTGCTTCACAGTAGGTTGTATGTTCCCAGGTTTGAGCTCCTCATTTGGTTTGCGCCATACTGTTACCCTGCCATGTGAACCAAACACATTCAATTTCGCCTCATCAGAAAAANCTCCTCATTTGGTTTGCGCCATACTGTTACCCTGCCATGTGAACCAAACACATTCAATTTCGCCTCATCAGAAAAAAATTACATAATTCCACCAGCTTAAATCACATAATTCCCCCAGCTTTCATCTTTGTCAGCGTGGTCTTTTGCGAACTTAACTTAGGTCGTTTTCTTCTATTCATCTCATGAATAAAAGTCTTCTTTCTAGGTACCCTGCCATTATAGCCTGCTCTTCTGANGGTCGTTTTCTTCTATTCATCTCATGAATAAAAGTCTTCTTTCTAGGTACCCTGCCATTATAGCCTGCTCTTCTGATAACTCGTCTTATGTTTTCTGGATGGACGTTCTTTCCACATTCATTGAGTACCTGCGTGGTAAGTTTGCAAGCACCAATTTTCGGATCTTTCTTTATTTTCCTGATTACTAGACGTTCTTCTCTCTCCCTTAGTTTCTTTGGCTGTCTTTTTAGAGGTACCGAATCTATCCTGTCTTCTCAAACCTCCTTATGACGTCTCCGACAGTGGACCTCGGCAGATTAAAGTACTCCACTATTTCTCGTTGATATTTCTTCGTTGCATGATGAAAAATTAAAATCCATTCACGGTATCTTCGATACTGTTGAAAAGAACCTTTGATAAATCACCCTAGGAGTTACAGGTTCAATTGGTTATAAAAAAANGGTATCTTCGATACTGTTGAAAAGAACCTTTGATAAATCACCCTAGGAGTTACAGGTTCAATTGGTTATAAAAAAATTGTATATATAAAAAGGTTTTGTCTTGCTTTTAGCACTGAAGCACTATATAAATTGGTTGTTTTAAGTTTTAAGTATATTTTTTCAATAAATTTTAATAATTTGTTAAAAGTCCGTAAGAATTAACAACGGATTTTGAAGGGACATGTTGGTTATAGCTGAAAAGAAATAGTTCGTAGGTTAAATATTAATATGTATAAATTTAATGCCGTAATTGTAAAGTTAATATTGCTAAACTATATATTTACATTTTTACGTAGCACTCATGGGTAAAGATTTCACCGTTATTAATTGAAATTAAATAAATTTCAGTTGTTGTCCAGCGGACTCGTACACTCCATCTTGTTCGTTTGGGCACGTTTTTTTCAGAAGTATAACCACGCCATATTGGAGACGCTGAATTGTGGTTATAAAACTAACGTAACACATTCTTTCTACTTACAAGATAATTCTAGGTTAAGATGTAATTTTAGTATTAGCGTTGTTATTTCTGCAGTTTATCAAATAAACGTGCAAAATATAGAAAGGCATTTGAATATTTCCGTTACGTTATTCCCTTCGCAAAGAATGCAAAGGAATCGAATTTTGGTCGCCGCCAACTGATAATCGATTATTTTCGAAAGCTTTTTGTGGAGACCAAGAGATGGCAGCACATTAGCGTTGGTTCTTCAGTGCCAAATGTTAGCCGTGACTCGTCTTTCCGCCGCATAGTGTTGTTTTTATGTTGCAGTGAAGAAGCGCGACAGTTCTTGATGGAACAGAGATGTACCTACACCGCAGGTTTCAAAATGAAAGTGATTTTGTTCGCTGAAGAGTTTGGAAATCGAGCCGCGGGCCGTGAATTCGTAGTAAATGAAACGTTAGTGCGGGGCTGGAGGAATTTTTCTCACTTATAAGTCGCACCCCAAGTTTTCAATAAATTTTTTTTTAAATAAAATGTGCCACTTATATGCGATAAAATACGGTACCATTTATCACAGTGAAATCTTTAACCTGAGTGCTACTTCCAAAAGTTTATTATGTAAAATTTAACTTTTTCCTTACACCAAATATGTAAATAAATCTTAATACAATAAGTAAACTTTAATTAAATTATATAATTAACAGTTCCGATATATACTTCAATCTACCTTTTTGTATGTATTACAATATTTTGCTAAATTGATTAGCATTTTTTAGACATTTGGAGAATTTTATTAAAGTATATGACAGTTAAGATTACATGGCATTGTTTCTCTTCAAAAATAAATTTTGGTAGTTCCCACATGGACACTGTTAACAAAATATTTGACAGTTCCCACATGACACTGTTTGTTTACAAAATATTATAGTTTTCCCACATGGCACTGTTTACAAAACGTTTGACAGGTGTCACATGGCAATGTTTTGTTTACATACTGCGGAATGATACATAATCGGGTCCCTGAAAGTAGATCTTTAGCAGGGCTTCAGAAAATCTTGAAGTTACCGTGAATACATTATACCAGCTGCCGCTGTTCAAACGTTGTATTCTTTCCCCTGCANAGTTACCGTGAATACATTATACCAGCTGCCGCTGTTCAAACGTTGTATTCTTTCCCCTGCATCCCATTTGCCTGACTGACGCAGCCAACAGAGCTACCCAATACAATCTCTCAGCGCAGAGAGCGTGCAGGGAATGACACGAGGTACGAACGCAACGTGCATCGTGCCTGTGCCATGCGTCCACCACAACTGGCCGAATATTAAAGCACGCGAGGACAAAATATTGTGTTTCATTAGCTTGCACTGCTCATTTCAGTTATTGGCTACTATTGCATTTCATTTAAAGCACACAAGAATGATTGTGCAATATGTTTTGTGCTTATCTTCATTTCTAGTGTAACATAAGGCCATACAACTGCGATAATCATCGGTGGCCGAATATTAACGTGAGCCACTGTATGTATATCACACTAGTTTCACTCTATTCTAATACTTTTTCGTAACGTGAGTTATAAAGTAATAAAATTATCTTCAAAGTCTAGATGATAATTGATTGCAGACCTATATTTAAAGAAAACAGCAGGCATATTCCATCAGCGGTGGTTTAGTTTCTGTGTGAAAACAATACATTAATGAAGATCCAAGTATCGTTGACGTTTAATTGCAATGGTGAGTCAATATTGTAATGATGGTGTGATTAGACTGTGTCCATTGCCGACCATGAGACTAAATAACAAACGTGCGCGTGCCGCGTTTTTTATTTAGTATCATGGTCGGCGATATACACAGTCCAATCACACCATCATAATAAGTTCCAAATAGTTCTACTCTCGACCGCCAAATTACATTACAAAATAGTTTTTTTTTGTAAATTACACATAGAATGTATAGAATGACCGAAAATTGAAAAAATTACTTGTGAGTATGCTACCATGAATGAGGTCGTGGACTGACTAGTGTCCCGAGTGTAGGCAGGCGCGCACCACGGCGTCCACGAACTTACCGGCTGCATTACGTACTTTAAATTCTATAATTTAAAAGCAAACCATTAAAAAATTAGGTGGCGATGTCAACCCTTTTCCATAAAGGAGGGGTTGAACCCCATATTTGACTCCTGAATTGGGTTAGTCATCAACGGTAGGCCTACGTGGTTCTTTTTTTTACCATACATGCCACCGGTTTCGGGAAATATATGTATAATGTTATAACTTTGAATCGCAATGTGTAGCACATATGCAGTTTTAGAGTTGTAATCATTAACTGCTCGAAAACAGTGGCGTGTAAAGAGACAATGCGACCTTTTCTGTTTATGATGGATAGCAGATAATTTACCCACAGGGAGCAGCCCAAAATGTACAAGTGGGGTTTCAACCAACCCGTTATGGAAGTGGGTTGATTTCGGCGCACAGTTTTTTGTTTTGCACTTCGTCAGTCAGTAATGCATTACTCGTAAACTCAAGAGATTTACCTTTAATTTTGGCTGTGGTTCTAGCAGTTAATGTCTGTTTCAACTACACTTTTAAAGGGTGTTTACAGTCTTCCGGAATAAAATTAGGTTAGGCCTACAGGTTTTACATATGTTTTTTCTACATTTTTTATGAGAAATCACATGTCGAAGTTTTCGGTAGCGTCCAGTTCCATCCTCTATAAGAGCACATTGAGCCACACAATACAAAAAAGGCAAAAGGTTGAATGAAACAATATTTCTGTGCACACAGGAAGCACTTGTCCTTGTGTATTAAGGAAGTGAAGAGTGAAGGCACACATCCAATAGTTGTTTGTTGAGGTTATGGCGCTAACCATCGCTCTGACGTTTACAGCACTCTAAAATTCTATTACTCGTTCTTTCTGTAGAAGCAGGGTAACGCCTGTAAGCTATCAGAATTTCTCGGCGGACGAAAGGCTGAATTACGGAAATGAAGACACAATCAAGTTCTGTGCGTCAGACAACCGCGCTAGGTTCTCGCGAAATCATCGTCAACACTCCGTTACAGTCGAATTCGGGGCTGAGAGTCCGTCGGACAAATGACATAGCTGGTACGCAGATAGTACCTTCAATCTCAGCGGTTTTATAAAATGTCTGGAATACCCTCCCTACAAAATGAAATTAGTTTGGCCTATTCGCTACGGGTCAAAACAGCGAATAAAATCCTAATATTAGTAAGGTTAATCTTTTTTTTCTTTTTAATCCTTATGTCCGACACCACCTGGCAAAAGCTCTGGTTCAGAGAATTAACAGAGAGATTGCTGTGTAGTTTTATCATGGTGAAAGTAACAACGGGAAATGCCTTCAGTGTAACGAATTTACAGTCCAAAAAAATTCTCATCCCGGGAGGGGGAGGGAATTGTTTTAACGAATAACATCTCAAAGATGGCTAAAGATTGGTAAAAGCTAAGTGTCATAATATTTACGTACTAAAATTACAGTAGTAACTTCAATAGACTACCAAAGATGCCACTAGTATCCATTAACAAATTCACTAAAATTTAAATTTTATTTCAGATTAGTATTTTAATTAACTTCGGTATGTGAGTTTTCCTACGCCTTATAGATACCTCACAAGCAGTCCCTTAATTTAACCATGCGGGTTGTTAAATGTTTTTTTTTAAACATTTGTGGGAAAATTAATTAACCGCCGAATTATTTACGGGATCCCCGGTGTCGTGGTCTATGAACGGCGAAGAGGCTAACTGGTGAAATTTTGATAACATCCGCGGCGCGATTGTAAATTTAAGCATATTTGTATTAAGTTGTATGGAACAAGGTGCGAAATCCCGCCTATCTTGCCCTTCTTACGACACATGGCACTAAGAACGATTTTATGCGCCCGCACCTTGATGTCAGCATGTCACGTGTCGAAAGAGGGAAGGGGGAGTAATGTGGGAGACTAGTGCTCATTGCCATGTGTCCTCCCACGGGGAAAACAAAGTTTAATGTGGCAGGGAAATGTTAGGGAATTTTCACCTGAGTGAGGAAAAATGTAAATAATTGCTACTCCTTAAAAGTTGTTAGTTGTGTGAATACAAGGTAATGTAATATGAACATATGGATTTAAAAATTACAATTGTTATGCTTGTGAACTGGCAATAATACAATTTTGTCAAGTTTCATAGGGTATTTACTTACAAAATAATGTATTTGTGTGTTTGTAATGGGCACTAATGTGAAGTCAATAACATATATCGCAAGAAATATCGATGGGCTGAACAAAATGTTGGCCGTGCTTGCTTGGTCCGTTGGTCTGTAATTTAATTCAACTTCAATTAATAGCATATTTGTTCAGTCTGCGGTAGAAAATATGGCATTGGAAGGTTTCGATCGTGAAAATAGGTCAGGGAAAATGGTAAGATTCTGCCTGGGAAACAGGGAAAAGTCAGGGAATTCCAAAATGGAATTTCAGTGGACACCCTAATTGCACATTGCCAAAATGAACATTTTTGCCGCGATTGTTATTATTTTTGATTATTTATGATGAAAGTTGTGGAGCATAATAGTTCAATACTGTGCTGTCCCGCATTGCAAGAGTTCTTTTTTTTCACTCAGGGAATTGCATTTCATGCATCTGCGGGATCCTGCAGCAATTTAAACAGTAGGAAATGAAGGCAGGTTAAGCAGTACCCAGTGGCGTAGCCAGAAATTGGAAACAAAAAAAGGAGTGGTGGTGGTTGTCGTTGTCTTCTAAGTGTGCTCTGCGGCGCCCCGGGGCGCACACTAAGGGATAAACAGTGGCGCCGCGAGGCACTCCTGTTTTCTCTTTTCCGAAACCTAAAATTCTTTATATTCGCGGGTAGGTACAGAATAAAATATTCAACTCGCGCTGCATGCCCCGCTCGTCACGTTCGCTGGTAGGTAGTAGATACCGTCGCGTCAGTTCGGCGCTCACGTTCGTACATCGGCGTCCCTCTCCTCCCCCACAGCCCCCACATAGGCCTGTCCGTGATTGCCGCACTTCAGTACAAAACTTATGAAGGCGTGATAAGAGGAGGCCGTGTTGGATGAGTGTGTCGCTTTGTTTTTTCGTAAAAGTCGTGGTCGCAAAATGGAAATATTTTTATTAAATAAGCAAGTTAACAATTCAAGTTAGAGTGATTAAGCATCTACAAGTGGCGGGGGAGCAAAGAAACGGAAATATCGTAAATACGATGATAGCTATTTAGATTTTGGCTTTACTTCAGTAGAAGTAAACATTGAAGAGAGACCGCAGTGTATACTCTGAAAGTTTTAGCGCCCGAAAGTATGCTCCCAAGTAAGCTAAAGCGACATCTCGAGACCAATCACCCTAACGTGGTTAAAAAATCTCGCGATTTTTTTAGTAGTAAGTTGCAAGATTCACAAAAGCAAAAAAGTGTGTTTACTTCACAAGCCTCAGTACCAAGCAACGCACTGCTAGCATATTTCAAGGTGGCATACAGAGTGGCGAAGTGCAAAAAACCTCACACCATCGCAGAAGAACTTATCCTACCGGCTGCTCTTGACATGGTCAATATTATGGTGGGAGAATCTGCGGGAAAACTAATTTCAAAGGTACCTTTATCCAACAACGCTATTAGTCGAAGAATCCATCATATAGCTCTCAATGATAGGATCTCAATGATAAATTAACAGAGAAAATGAAAGGCGAGGCATTTGGTCTGCAACTGGATGAGGCTACTGACATAACAAATGCACACCTTATTTGTTATGTACTCTTTCTGTTTGATAATATTATCGTTGAAGACCTTCTGTTCTGCAAATTCATCATTGGAAGCACAAAGGCTCAAGACTTGTTGGATATGCTTAACAAGTTTATAACAGAAAATGATTTGGATTGGGAAAAGTGCATCGGCGTATGTACTGATGGTGCTCGATCAATGTCTGGTCGCTATGGAGGATTACAGGCGCTTATTCGCAGCAAAGCACCGCATGCTATGTGGACCCATTGCATCATCCACAGGGAAGCACTTGCATCGAGGTCGATGAGTTCTGAATTGGACCTGGTATTAGAATGTGTCGTAGACATAGTAAACTACATAAAAAATAGGCCACTGAAAGTCAGATTTTTCAAAAAACTATGCATGGACATGGGAGCTGAACACACGGCCCTTCTATACTACTGCAGTTCCCGATGGCTTTCAAGTGGCAACGTCTTATCCCATGCATTCTAGTTACGGCAAGACATTCTCACTTTTCTTCAAGAGGAAGGTCATGCAAACTCCAGGTACTTTGCCGAACCAGACTTTTTGCTGAAACTGGCATATTTGTGCGATATATTTGACAAACTGAATGCCTTGAATCTGTCTCTGCAAGGCAATAACATGCACATCTTGAAACTTTTGGAGAAGGTTGCAGCGTTTAGAAAAAAACTGCAGTTGTGGATAAGAAAAATCATTGATGATAGCTGTCAAAATTGTTTCCCTGAATTGCACAAATACGTGACCTCTAATAATGTCGTTGTTTCACAAGACTTGCTGTCCCTTTTCACGTAAAACCTTTCAAATCTTACTGATTGGTTTGCAAAGTACTTTGGGGAAGATACTATCGAGAAAATTGCGTGGATTCAAGATCCATTTCGTACTCAAGCTCCACCAGAACTCACTTCGCATGAAGAAGAGAGTTTTATTGAACTCTCTTACGACAACAGCCTGAAAAGGAAATTTGCTTTTTCCGATTTAGTCGAGTTTTCGATATCGATCAAAAATGAATATCCAACTTTAAGTTCAAAAGCTGTAAAGATCCTCATTCCCTTTTACAACGTCCTATTTATGCGAAGCCGGATTTTCAGCTGTAGCTGTAATAAAGAGCAAACATCGCTGAAAAATCAATGCGGATCAAGAAATGAGAGTAGCAGTATCAACCCTTATTCCGCGATTTGAAAAAAAATGTGTGGAGATCAGTAAGCTTACCCGTCACATTGACTAACTTGCCATCGAAGGTTCTCATCATTTGTTACTGTATTTTAATATTTTTCTGTCTATTTTAATATATTCTTGTGTGTTAACTGTAATAAATATGTGATCCTCACATACAAATCTCACATTGTGAGGTTTAACTAAAGTTAGTTTTGGTTACTAAACAGTTGTTTTTCATTTCTGTGCCTGATTAACGTAATTGTACACATATTTTGAGTAGGGCGCCGGGACAAAATACTAAACCTGTAAATGCGCCGCGAACTGATTAAGTTTGGGAATTCCTGAGCTATGCTGAAACACTAGAGCAAATACTTAGTAGAAAATTACGCCACACTACTACTACTACTACTACCACCACCACCACCACCACCACCACCACCACCACCACCCTAATTTCCTCTCGGCCACACCTCTGAGCGGGAAGAACAGTTTTCTCGTATAACACTGCAGGTGTGTGTGTGTGCTCAAAACACTTTGTTAAAACAGATTACCGAACAGTTCCATGTGGCGGTGAATTTCCTAAAAGGGCCTGCCTACCTTATTGAAATCCGCTGCAGTGTGTTTTAAATCCAGGTTTTTTTTTTACGGAGCTATTAAACGCGTGGCCTATGCACTTACCTACGAAAAAATAACACTTCCGACTATGCCTGTCTGCTACTTTCGACATCACGCACATTAAAACACAATTTCTGACACTAACATAGACAGACAGCTGTACCTCAAAATATTTGTCAGATTAATACAAAAGTACTCAGGGGAATGCACTAAACCTTAATACAGACTTTCCACCAATAAAATGACAGGGTTGCTTGAAGTGTTATAGGTGCACAAAGCACGACGGGAACACTGCACGCCAATTCAGAGCCTTGCGCGTAGCTGTGATGGAGCACTCGATGCGCGCGGCTGTCTAGTCCGTATCTCGTCTGCGCTACTCGGCCTCAAATGCTCCAGGTAGTTAGTTGGGCCCCTAAGAAGGTTGCAGTTACAGCTGTGTTTACCTCACTTTGTCAATAAAACTGAGACCATAGTGTGAATTGCTATATAATTTCACGTTTGCAACGGATATAAGTATTTACATCTCGGCAGATTTAATAAACAAAATAATGAACATGCGTGCATTAATTAAATATACTAACGTTACGTATGTATAAATTATTAAACGTTATTGTGTTCTGTTGTACCTAACATAAGTTTTATTACTGAGGAAAGTTATAGAGGAATAAATGTTACATAAGGAATAAGATTATGCTATTAATAGTGAACTGCCCAACAGCTGTCTGTTGAACACACACAGTATGTTTTCCTACAAAGTCCGGTGACCGTGGTGGCCACCGGAGTAGCGCCTGGTCAGCAGCCGCCACGTGGCCTATCCAGCGACGCTGCAACGTCTCATTCAGGTAACCTCGTACAAAACTGGGAATATGGAGGGGCGCCTTCCACACTTGTTCAATTCCGCAGTAACTCGGTATGTTGACTTCCTGGGACTTTCCTGCATCGCGTCCCTCACACGGTCCACTGTCCCGACACGCCAGGTCGGCTCGAACGTTTTGCATCGCACAAACAACCATTCTCCTCGAATTTCTTGTATAATCCATTCACGGTATCTTCGATACTTTTGAAAAGAACCTTTGAAAAATCACCCTAGGAGTTACATGTTGAATTGGTTATAAAAAAGTTGTATATGTAAAAAGGTTTTGTCTTGCTTTTAGCACTGAAGCACTATATAAATTGGTTGTTTTAAGTTTTAAGTATATTTTTTCAATAAATTATAATAATTTGTTAAAAGTCCGTACGAATTAACAACGGATTTTGAAGGGACATGTTGGTTATAGCTGAAAAAAAATAGTTCGTAGGTTAAATATTAATATATATAAATTTAATGCCGTAATTGTAAAGTCAATATTACTAAACTATATATTTACATTTTTACGTAGCACTCATGGGTAAAGATTTCACTGTTATTAATTGAAATTAAATAAATTTCAGTGTCTGTCCAGCGGACTCATACACTCCATCTTGTCCGTTTGGGCACGTTGTTTTCAGAAGTATAACCACGCCATATTGGATATTGGAGACGCTGAATTGCGGTTATAAAACTAACGTAACACATTCTTTCTACTTATAAGATAATTCTAGGTTAAGATGTAATTTTGGTATTAGCGTTGTTATTTCTGCAGTTAATCTTTGTAAGTTGTAAATAAACGTGCAATTATATCTTTCCGTAAACTTATAAAGGCAATGCATTAAGGGAAGCGAATCCTTAACAGAAAAACATATTTTAAAAAATGAAAAGGAATCGATTTTTGGTCAAAAACTGATAATCGATTATTTTCGAAAGCTTTTTGTGGAGCGTAAGAGATAGCAGCACATTAGCGTTGGCTTACACGTATTTCTCTTATATCGTCTTTGCGTCGCACGTAGTGTTTTGATGTTGTGGCAGTGAAGTGAGACAGTTTCTTGACGGAAAAGCGATGTACATACACCGCAGGTTTAAAAATGAAAGTGATTTTGTTCGCTGAAGAGTTTGGAAATCGAGCCGCGGGCCGTGAATTCGTAGTAAATGAAACGTTAGTGCGGGGCTGGAGGAATTTTTCTCACTTATAAGTCGCCCCCGAGTTTTCAATAAAAATTTTTAAATAAAATGTGCGACTTTATGCGATAAAATAGAATAAATGGTACCCATTTATCACAGTGAAATCTTTAACCTGAGTGCTACTTCCAAAAGTTTATTATGTAAAATTTAACTTTTTCCTTATACCAATTATGTAAATAAATCTTAATATAATAAGTAAACTTTAATTAAATTATATAATTAACAGTTCCGATATATACTTCAATCTACCTTTTTGTATGTATTACAATATTTTGCTAAATTGATAGCATTTTTTAGACATTTGGAGAAGTTTATTAAAGTATATGACAGTTAAGATTTGCATGGCATTGTTTCTCTTCAAAAATAAATTTTGGTAGTTCCCACATGGACACTGTTAACAAAATATTTGACAGTTCCCACATGGCACTGTTTGTTTACAAAACATTTGACAGGTGTCACATGGCAATGTTTTGTATACATACTGCGGAATGATACATAATCGGCTCTCTGAAAGTAGATCTTTAGCAGGGCTTCAGAAAATCTTGAAGTTACCGTGAATACATTATACCACTTCACTTGCTGTTGTTAACTGGCGGTGTTGTGTGGTACGTGGCACGGAAAGCTCTTTGCATGTGCCCTACGGATTGGCAACCAGCAAATTCTAGCACACAAATCGCTTTCTCTACTTGGTTCCCCGCCATTACAGCAACTACGGTTAATGGCGCCTCCGTCGGCGGTTTTCAAAACTACCCCGCCGGCGCCACGTTAAAAAAAAAATACACTCCGAGTTTCTCTTTCATGTGGTGTGTCAGTTATTACATGTTTCAGAACCATTTACGTGTACCGATTTAAAAAAAAATATTTAATGCACTTTACAATTATTCTGTACATACCAAATTAATGCACACCTGTTACGGAAATCTTGTCTACAAATTGAATGCAGAATACTTAATATACTTATCACACTAATAATTTTTATAGACCGAAGTACATAAAATGAAACTCGTTAAAAGACTTGTATTTTAATAATTCCGAACATATATTTTATTAATGTTCTCTATATACAATTTTATATTAAAACGCATTATGTTGCAGATGCACAGAATGCATTTTTAATTCATGTACTGGGTCAAATTAAATGTACTTCTGGTTGTTAACACGTTATTATATTGTATTCAATTTAAACAAAAAACAATGTGTATTGTCTATTTGTATTCAATAAACACTGGAAGTAAGGAATATTTGTTAAATGTTGACAGCTGTACATTCAAGATAATTTATAACATCAGCATTCCAGTTTTCACAAACTTCGAACACAAATAACCGAATTGCAACAGAAATGGCTTCTCTGTTATCAATAATTTCTGCTTGAAATAATAGTTTATTAGAAAAAAGATGCGATTGGGTTATTCCATGTCAGTTCAACCAGGTCATGGCACCCACTATCCCAGAATATGTAATTTTGTGGTAACGTAAATCTGGATGGAGAAAGAAGTCTGATATATTTTCACAATGAAATTCTTTATAGTATATATATTTTATAGTATATATCGTTGATATGTGGGTCAAAGATAGTGACATTGCATTGTTGGGAGTTGCTCAACTAAATGGGTCACAACGTAAGAAATAGTCAGTATAAAATGTAAAACATTTTTATCAATTGAAGCGTTTTATTTTTTTTATTTTAGAATGTATTGAGTGTTATATTTTGTATTAAAATGTCGAAAGCAAAACATTATTTGTTCTGAAAATCGACGAGAAAATATAAATACCTTAAGTAAGGTGTACTGAATAATTAGTGGCCTAGAAAAACTTGACAACTGTTTGCTTGAAATGTTCCTAAATGTGTGTGCTATTATGTCAAAAAGAGAAAATTGTAATATTTTTGAAGTTTTCTAGTCAGTGCCAATATTCTTAGAAATACTACCATAAAAAAAGTGAGGTTTTTTATATAAATGTTTTTTCTTGCAGTACCAATATAACATGCGTAAAATACTTGTTTGAATCCTTGCTTTTATAAATCTCAATTACATTTTAGGCAAATAAATGAGCTGTTACCCTGGGTGGGTTGGTTAAAAATACTTAATATTAATTTTATACTCATTAACATTCTGCTTCCTTCAGGTAACCAGTATTTCATAAAAGTCATGTGATTGTTTACATTGTTGGTTACAATGCCATATAACCTCTTATTATTTGCTCTTCTTGTGAGTGGTATGGTTTCTAGTCAATGTAAAATTAGTGTTTTGTAGGCCTGTTGAGAAGTTAGTTATTTCAGATATTGTTACTTTATATATGATGTGAATTCCAAATTTAATGTGCAAGAATAAATGTAAGGGTCTCTCTACATACTCATCTACACATATTATAAAACTTAACGTCTGTGTCTGTCTGTTAGTGCGCATATCACTCGAGAACCACGTATCCGATTTATGTGTTTTTATTTTTAATTCATAGCTATGTTCTCTGGCCAGGTTTTAGTATATATTTTGTTACGTAAAGTAACACAAGGAATAAGCAGTGACGATAATAGTGAATCAAGTCGGAAAAACGTTTGCCGTCAGCGCGCTCTCTTGCAATACGCTGTCTAAACTGTTAAAGATGGAACAGTATCATTTAGTAAAGAATTGTGTAGAATAAAAATACCTGAAAAAAACTCCGCGGTAGCGGAGAAATACAGAAAAATACTAATAACCGTTTTTACCATTTAATTTCTTAATAAATAAATACATAAAATTCAAGCCGTTGTTTCCCCATTAAAACGTAATATTTATCAAAGAAAAAAAATTTCATTAGAACTGTTCAACGAAGATAATAAATGTTCTATACTGCATACAATTTCCGCCTATACTGTAAGAGATATCAAAAGTTTTGTGAAAAAGTAATTTTCCGTGAGTCCGTTGACCGTATGGTGCAGTAAAGAGTTCGTGTATTAGCCAAGTACTACCACTTTCCAAGCTTGTCAGCCGTTTTCTCTGGTGTGTTTTCAACTTCAGGCGGAATACGCCTGACATCTCGTCATTTCTCGGCGTTTACAAATTTCACGGGGCTTTGCTAGGGGGTGGGAGGAGGAGACCCGAGGGCAGCAACACGTGGAATGGCCTGCACCCGCTCCTACATCTTGGCTTGACCTCGGGATGTGTAAATGGGCGNGGGGGGGGGGGGGGGTTAGTGACAGCGCCGCTCTACTTAATATTTAAGTCATGCGTCAAGTTTTATAAACTGGACGTAAATTCAAGACCGCTATCAGGAATGAAGAACAAAGTAATATTTGGCAATAAACAATGTATACAAAAATATTATTCAGTGAACAGTGCTCTTTATTCAAAAAAGGGCATCCAGATGAAAGTATAAGTTTTCCCAATTTCTGTTTTCTCTAGCCAAAGTGGCGTGTAATGTAATTGCAGGTGCATCTGGGACGCACACGGTTTGTGTATGCACAATACATCAAAATGTCCAGCTATTAATCAGTCTCTTACGCTTGGATAAAGTACTGTACCATGAACTTACTGATATTCTTATTTATGATTTGAACACTATTATGTATGCTGATAAAATGTAAGAATTGTCCAACTGCCACACATTTTAAAGACAGGATTGTTGTCTCTTATGTATCCAGATTATGATAGTTTTACGCGCTCGCTTCTCTTGACTTGTCCTGCGCGAGTGAGCGGAAGAGTAGTGATATGATAGCGGGTGGCGAGTCACTAAGGGATGTTTGAATGACAGGCGAGCGATAATCCTACCAAGATTTTGAGTTAAGAAGGCGTGCCGCCGCGCATTCTTCTGCATAGCACAGTGCATATTTCACCCTTCTGAGCTGAAGCAGATTGATTTTCTGCGTTTATCTGAAGGAATGTTTTGGTTTAATGACCTAGTATCTCTCAGCATGACTAGGGGTGCGGGGAATGTTCCAGATCTTGGCTGCTGATACTATAAATGCGCGATGGGCCTCTGAGCAGAGAGTTTATGAGAGTCGGCAGTCTGGGCGATTGTGCGACCTTGAGCGATAGACGAGGAGCCAGAATATTGAGTGACGACGGAAGTGACCAGCAGGAGGAAAATCTGTGAGGGATGGAGGTCTTAATAAAACTAAAATAACTAAATTTGATTTTAATTTATTCACACAGCTTTTATTAACAGCATTACTCTATTTCCACAATTACTCTTTTTTATTTCTCAGTGAAGGCAATATTTTATGTCCATCTCAATTCGAATTAAAGTCGTCCTCAATGTGTCTGGTTATCTTCACACATTTCACACTCATCATTTGAAATATCTTACACTCAGGCATCCAGCTCTAAGTCCAACCTTCCAGTCTCACTTTTATACGTAACCACTTTTACGTAGCATATGAAATACGAATGCATATATTTTGTAACACTAAAAAATATTGTTAGAATTTGCTTATTTAAATGTTTTAAATATCAATATGATTACATAAAAAAATAATTAAGGAACCACAATATCACCGAATGCATACTAATAACGACCATAGTGGACGCTAGGGATTACGAAGTTGCACAGTTTATTTCGTGGAAAATTAGCAGGAGAAATTGTTATTATTAATGCGTGTTTTGAAATCCCTGACACAATAGGTGGTTGGTGTCTGTAGCAATTGAAGTACAGGGCGGTATATGTGAGATGGCAATTGGAGTGAGTTAATAAAGATTTGCACAGTTCTGAACATCGAGGTCTAGAGAGCCGGTGAGGGCGAAGCTAGGTGAGTATGGAGCATCGCTGGAATGCAAAGGCGGGGTAAACTTAAGACCCCGAGAAAACCCACCGACCAGCGGCATCGTCCTTCACGATTCCCACATGCGATACAATAGGCGGTTGATGGTTGGTGTTGTTTGATCCTGAAATAATTTCAACTAGTTGTTGGTGGTTTGTGGTTGGTGTCTGGTGTTGTAGCGAGTTGGAATACCTTGCACTTTTACCACCAACCGACCAGAGAAGGTTTTCTAGGTTCTGAACGAATAGCGGAAAATAACTTTCAAAAAGCGGAAAATAATCCTGAAAATAAAGATATTTATATCAAGCTGAAAATACGTTCTATTACTCAAAAACCAGCAGTATGTAATTGCATACAAGTCAAACCATATTATATGAATATATTTTATTTGCAGACTTTTACGAAACGATTGCAAGATTACAGACTAATTGGAGTTAACTAAGAGGATTTTTTTTTAANATATTTTATTTGCAGACTTTTACGAAACGATTGCAAGATTACAGACTAATTGGAGTTAACTAAGAGGATTTTTTTTTTTTTAAATTCTTTACGCTTAATTTTTAGCATAAGGAAATAACTCAATGTTTTAAATATGTTACTTCACTGTGCTTTATTTATAAAAATTAAAATATGAGCATTAAAATTTTTGTTTTCCCAATAATAGAAATTCAAATCCCAGCACTGGCTAATAAAAATAAATATTTAACCTTTCTTAAGGCTCGGCTTAATCCCGTTTGCAGAAATTCTTCGTTTTAACTTCATAATTTCTGATTCATAGTAATTACTGACAATGTAAGATTATAGAAAATTTACGTTTTACGAGTTTTTTAAAATATATTTCTGCGTAATTTTGTGTGTTATCTGCTTGTTATAAAAAGTCGAGAACATATTTATATTTTATTAATAAGTTATCAACATTTTACAACAAGCAGATAACACACAANGTTATAAAAAGTCGAGAACATATTTATATTTTATTAATAAGTTATCAACATTTTACAACAAGCAGATAACACACAATTAAAATCACGCACAAAAATATTAAACAGCTCATGAAATGTAAATTTCCTATAATCGTACATTGTCAGTAATACCATGAATCCGAAATTATGACGCGAAAACTAAGAATTTCTCTAAAAGGGGTATTGCCGAGCGTAGAGACTGTACTGTTAGTTGTTAGCACAGCCATAAACAATTTACAACACCACCAACCCTGGAACATGGAATACTTCGCACACCAGCCGCCTATTGTGCCACAGGCTTTACAGTGCACGGTTCNCACCACCAACCCTGGAACATGGAATACTTCGCACACCAGCCGCCTATTGTGCCACAGGCTTTACAGTGCACGGTTCGTGCTGCTTCCATTGACATTTCCTTGTAACTACACTCCAGGTGTTACCTACTGATTTCACCTAAATATTCATCTATTTTTTAAAAAGTATCCATTAAAAAACTTCTTAACCCAGTAATAGCATTTTAAATTAAATATCTCTCATATTAATGGAATGTTGAATAGTGACAGCTAGGACAACTATATACGTGTTCCAATATTTGTTACAAAATGAAAACTCTCATAATTTTTCAAACAATGAAATTAAATTATAGTAGATTTTAACATGAATTCTCCCTCTTTTTCCAAACATATACAGCATATACTAAAATTGTGTTGTGTGCACATTTGGTCGTAACTGTTAGTATTGTGAACATCTCGTTTGATTGAAGGCAAAATAAGCAGCCAATGTAATTTGTTACGGAACTAAAAGGCCAGATTTGAGACACGTTTGTGGCCTTTTTTCCAGATAAATCCCAATAAATTCGACTGTACAGCGTGTATAGACCTGTAGTTTTTAAACAGAAACTCTCAGATTAAAATATAATTAGTTTACTCTTTTTATTATGTAATTTTTATTAATGAAATGTTACTATTGGTGATGGAGTGGTCTTGAAAAATTCTCTTACGAAACAGTTGGATGTTCTTATTACTGGCACTTTAGTAAATTCTTATTGCTAGCAACTTACTAGAACGAAGGGAATCTCTAAAAGTTAAGGAATGTTAAAAATAATACATACTGATTACATTTATTTATTTTAAATGTAGCGTTTTGACTTCACATCTTAGATTATACAATGCCTGTCTCTCAGCGGAAAGAAGAAGCATGAGCATGTTTCCCACCTAAGGTAGGGTCAGTATGGTTGAGGAGAGGAGGGTGGCGCTCAGTATTGCCGGTTGCCGCATTATAGGGATAGTCTGTCGTTCTTGGCGATACTTGAAGACGTTACGTGCGGGGGAACAGCGCATAATGAAAATAAGCACGACAGTGGCTTTTTTTTACCGCTTTGAAATGCATTATAGTTAGAGCTAGATGCAGCTGTTGTTGGGCAAGAATACTGCGAGAATAGCAACACTGATCATTCCCACTGTAGTGTTGATGGCGTACCCACAAGGGGCCTCTTGATGTGCTCTTGGTGACCCTGTCGCAGGAGTGAGGGGGCGCAGAATGTGTGGCTACTTCTCTACTTATCCTCGTTTGCTGAACCAGTCGAGGAACTTTACAGGTAGAGCTCGCTATATATAGTCCGTTACAAGTAAGTTGACACTCGAATGGTATTACGTCATGCCTGTCTACTTTTCATATTTAAGCACGATCGCTCGGTTTACGCAAACAGTGACACTGTCTATTCCTTCTGGAGATTTACGAAGGCTGCATTAATGCGTTTTTTGAAGAAATTCATTCTGCAGTTGACTTACATTGCCCTTACCAAGTCCCCTTCAAGCGACTTTCAAATATTCTTTGTTTCCTATTTGCCATTTCGTCTCATAATTTACAAATGAATTTGTCGAAAACTGTAGTAACGTAAACTTTTTTAATACAACATCCTGATTAATTATCCCTCATCCGAAAGCGAATCGTGCTCTTCTCGTCAAGAAATTCTATGCAAAATCAGTGTGGCAAGTCCAGATAGTTCCTTGAAGCAATTCGAGACGTTTAGTGTTCGAGGGCTTGGTATCAAATAACCGTATATACAAAACACTACTTCTTCAGTATAGCCAAAATAATGTTTTTGCCCGTGCCAACATAGGCCTACTAGTTAAATAGTACCAAACATTTAGAACAGACAACCTTATTTAAATACACCACTGTTTAATTTAAACTGTTTCATGATAAAGGCATCATCAGACAAATGTATTGATACTATTTCTCATAGTCGGTGGGCTTAACCATGTTCTTTAGGAGATGGCCTTAATTAAATAAAAAAAGTTTATAATAATTTTCTTATTTAATTACAACCGCTACAAAAAAATACTCTCGACTTAACACCTCACTATAAATGGCTATCACTTGCTATTTGAAATTAATTAATTAAATTAATATAATTCACAATCACCTCAAATAAATTAATGCAATCAGGTGACTAAAATCATTCTCAATAAACAGTGTTTAAAACCTATTGAATTATTTTTACAAATTGCGTCCATGTTTGACAGTTCCAGTTAAGTCCATATCACACATTCATACAGTCACGCCTTAATTCAGTACACGACATCAGTCCGGAATGTTCAGAGTGCTCCGAGNCCCATATCACACATTCATACAGTCACGCCTTAATTCAGTACACGACATCAGTCCGGAATGTTCAGAGTGCTCCGAGCGCTCCATGCAAAGTAGCCCGTCGTCGAGTACCACGCCCTCTCGTCCGTCTACACCGCACAAAACACTCGTCTTCCGCCGTACCGCACCCTCCGCCCTCGCGCGTCCTCTTCGCTGATGCCCCACGCTGCACCGGACTTCGCAATACCTCAGCCAGATGACTACCACAAAGACTGCCAACCCTCTAGCTGTAGTGGTATTTGTAGTGTCGTCGGCCATAACTCACAAACTTCTCTAAATGCCGCGTTGCGCCGAGGACATGATTACCACAAAATTCTTGCGCAGCCTCTCAAGGCATCGACTCTTCCGATAAAGGCGAGGAGCCAGGTCGGCTGTCACTCATTCCCCCGGCCGCCGGGTGACGGTACAGTGTGCGGATCTGCCTGTGTGGGGGTGGGAGGGGGGTCACTCCCCCACAGTGCCGGGACCATGCACATATCCAGATAACCTGTTCCCGCGCCCAGTGTGGGAGTCCGCGTGTAACAGTATGTTGAAGCCAGTCTGACTCTACAGACAGTTAGAAATTATGTTGCTAAGATTATACCTATCTTGAAAACATTTTATCTAATTATACAATTTTTGATACAAAAAAAACTTAGTGAATCTAAGTATTNATTATACCTATCTTGAAAACATTTTATCTAATTATACAATTTTTGATACAAAAAAAACTTAGTGAATCTAAGTATTGAAAGTGACCATAACTCAAAATACAGAATTTTATAGATACGTTTCGTCGATACTAAGCCCTCGTATTTATTGCAGATATTCGTACACCTCCAGTGTTTAGTCTTTAAACTTTCTGCAATGTCTGCACTAACTTAGATTTTTATGTTCTCTTAAAAACAAAGACGTTGTGCCTTTAGCAGTCGTGTAAATGTGGTCAAATTTTAGTTGAATATGAATCTAAACGTTAGTTGGTTNAAAGACGTTGTGCCTTTAGCAGTCGTGTAAATGTGGTCAAATTTTAGTTGAATATGAATCTAAACGTTAGTTGGTTTAGCGAGGTTGTTAAACCAGGAAACTGTGATGAAAATGCGATTAATACTTGCATGTGCACAGCGTATTACAAGGTCTACTAAAGTATCGGGTGTTTTGCTTTGTCATAATTTAATATTACCGAGAGAGTTGGCACCTTNCGTATTACAAGGTCTACTAAAGTATCGGGTGTTTTGCTTTGTCATAATTTAATATTACCGAGAGAGTTGGCACCTTATTATTTGCAATGGAAAGGACCTGGGTTTGATTCCTGGACCGACCACCCCGATTTTGGTTTCCATGGTTTCTCGGAATCACTGCAAGTGAATGCTGAAATGGTACCTTACTACAGGTCATGTAACTTGATCCGTTACTAATGGCCTCGCTGTTGGCGAAACTTTCAGCCGCTCTTATGTACCCATAATTTAANTCATGTAACTTGATCCGTTACTAATGGCCTCGCTGTTGGCGAAACTTTCAGCCGCTCTTATGTACCCATAATTTAATATTAGACGCATGGAAATTTTGGCACAATAATTTTAGTATGCAGGATTATGATGTTCGCTTTTGTCATAACTTTGTTCGAAAGCAGGCGACTCAGATGATTTAGTTCCATTGTATTCATAGGTATATGCTATTCACGGTAAGCCCTCTAATTTGGAATAATAGTCAATAAATATATATTATTTTAGCCTTAAACGTAAACTTCCGAGTGTGTTGGAATATGTACACTGTGTTCATTACTTACATGGCACTGTTTATTTTAAAAGGTGTTTAAATAATAAGAAATGGCTGAAAGGAAAAAGTAACTAGGGTCTCAATGTGCTCACTTTACCGTGAACAGTCTATAGCGGATTGTGTGGGTGTCATTGTTAACAGCGTCTGTGCTTTAAGGCGCACAAAGGGGAGCGCGAAATACTTTGCGATGCTTGTTATTTAATTTTATGGTTCGGAAAGAACATAATCTTCATATGAATCGGGAAATACTGTATTAGAAGTCCTGCTTAAGGCCGGGATTACGATGGCTTCACGTGTCACGTAAGACGTAACGAGCAACACGTTCACGTGTCAGCTACACCTTGACTNCGTAACGAGCAACACGTTCACGTGTCAGCTACACCTTGACTAATGTGTTCTAAGAAGACCTATTACGATAATTTCACGTAACGTTCACGTGATGGGAAAGATTGTCAGTGTCTAGCCTTTGCTTGTTACGTGACACGTTACTCTGCACCACATGATCTCGCCGTCCAATCATAATANGTTCACGTGTCAGCTACACCTTGACTAATGTGTTCTAAGAAGACCTATTACGATAATTTCACGTAACGTTCACGTGATGGGAAAGATTGTCAGTGTCTAGCTTTTGCTTGTTACGTGACACGTTACTCTGCACCACATGATCTCGCCGTCCAATCATAATTGGGACGTTGTTGTGTTATCTTTGCTATTCATGGGTTTGTTTTTATTTTCGCGAAGTCATCTGTTCACGTTTTTAANAGGGACGTTGTTGTGTTATCTTTGCTATTCATGGGTTTGTTTTTATTTTCGCGAAGTCATCTGTTCACGTTTTTAATTCATGTACGGTATATATAATTTTATTCCGGGAATGAGGACGAAAGCGTAATAGAAGTTGGACTAAAATCATTAATTTTTTAATCCTTAAAAATTCTGAGTGCTTCATATTGCCGCAGTTTATTAATTGTGTTTCTCAGAGGTGTAAAATTGTATGCGTGAAATACACAAAATTTACCGTTAAGTGTAAAATTTTTAGTAGGCCTATTTTACTAAACAAAATTTTAATTTTCTCTGCAGATGAAAGTGTATTACATACAATTCATTCCATGTACACGATAAACGTGTCTACATCTCCCGGACACATTTCGTTCTGAGGTTATGACGATGTCACAGTTGTTTTCAAAGTTTGTATAATAAATCACGAACGTCATACATTCACAACTACTTCTTGCCACATCAATATTAAAACACAAATATGCCTGTATAACAATAATTTTGAGAGTTTTCAGTTTAAAAAGCAACAAAACTTATCCCCTACAATTTTATTCACTCCACAAAGGTTACGTAATTACGTGAAGCATCATAATATACTACCCAGAAAGACCACGTTTTACGTGCACGTTACGTGTTACGTGAAACGTGAATTTATCGTAATCCCGGTCTAATACGATTTTCGGGGTCTTTCAATTCAACCAGCAGCTTCATTGTCAAATATGATGTAGGTAAACGTATTAAATATTGGCGAAACTTTGTAGGTGACTGCAGTGAACCTCGCTAAAGACTTAGCACAGTAAAGTATTCAGTCACTCTGTTACAAATGTCCATATATTCACGGGAATTGTTACGGCAAATGTGAAAATATACGGAAACGCGATCTGTGATTACGAAAAAAAACGGAGCCGATNTTCACGGGAATTGTTACGGCAAATGTGAAAATATACGGAAACGCGATCTGTGATTACGAAAAAAAACGGAGCCGATAATGCGAAGAACGGAGCCGAGCTTCGTAAATACAAGACACGGAATGTCCCCGTATTTACTATAGCTTCAGGATTGGGGAACGAATATTGCCGAGTCTCCACGTAGCTTTCTACAGCACTGTAACAACCAGAAGACTATCGTTTCTGTGGCAGTTAGGACACCCCAGCCACTTGTTTCTATTTCTGTTAACATCAAAAAGTAGCACCAGGCAGTTAGAAACACTTAAATCGCCCAAACTTTATTAAAAATTAAAAAAAGTTACGCATGTCACATTTTTATAAATAACTTATTTATACCCATAATTCTAGCAAGATGATCGTATACGAATGGTTAAACGTCGTGGGCCTTATATTCGTGTTCAAATCTCGCTTCACAGTTTTAACCTTTTAAAAATTACTTTTTTATACACGGTGCCTGCGTAACATTTTTATCGCAATAGATTTTTTCAGCCCGGAAATAAAAACAACTAGCAAATTCACGGAGGAGTTCTCTGAATTTACAGAAGGTTCCGTGAAATTTAGTCCGTTATTGCAAATACAACGTATGTGTAATTTTACGTATACTTCTGGAGAACTTGTTACCAACAGTTTTCCGTTAATATGAACAAAATGAACAGTGCATGACTTCCTTGTAGTAAACTAGCTTCAGGCCCAACTTCAAATATGTGTACCGCTCTTAAGCTGTATGTACGTTTTCACCTTTTTTCGCGATTAACCAGCTGTAAAAGTATGTGGGTCTAATTAAGATATAATCTATATGTACATATATATGTATATATATATATATATACATACACACATACATACACACACAAACTGCATTGGTTCCCAGAACTTTGCTTACATCGACAGGGCCAAACCGCATTGTTATTCCTGCAAGAGATAGCCCACACGACTGCATATGAAGGGATAATCACATGCAAAAAAACTTGTAATATACATCCCAATATATTCTCATACTCTCGCCAGTTGGTATGGATCTTATGTTTATGGGAAATTAACAATTCTGTGTACACATAAGTGCAGTAATCTGATATATAAAAAAATCTCCAACCTTTCTTCAATTCACCAGATTTGCCGCCATTTGTTTACAAAAATCGGCATATTTTCTGCGTGTGACAAATATGAAACGTGGCCACCAGGCCATGTTCAGATGTGGCGATAAAAGTGGCAAGTTGGCAAGAGTGTGGGTGGGACTGGATGGCACGACGCGGCGGCGTGGGCGGGCCGGTCGCTCACAGCTCGGGTGCCGGGTTCGTGGGCCGCTCAGTCTCCGCCAGCCGCCACGTCGCAGCGCCGCTCCAGGGATGCCTCCTAAAAGTAAGGCTAGCCGTTCCGTCTGCTACTGCCTGCTACTCTGCTTCACCCATTATGCAGAAATTCTTCTTTCAGTTTCTGAGGTATTATTGGAAATGTGTGATTATACAAATTTACAATTTACTAGTTGTTTAATATTTTTATATATAATTTTCATTGTGTGCTATTTCCTGCTTGCAAAAAGTCAGAAACTTACTGAGAGAAAAAAATATGTTCCTGACTTTTTACAACAAGCAAATAACACAGAATTAAAATTACGCACAAAAATATTAAAGAACTCGTAAAATGTAAATTTTCTATACTCGTACATTGTCAGTAATTACTCTGAAGCCGAAATTCACACGAAAACGAAGAACTTCTGCAAAAGAGGCGAAGTCGAGCCTCAATAGCAATAGAAGAAGTAAATCCAGGATGGAGTCAGTAAGCCAACTTAAGAAATTTCCAATTCTAAATGTTATTTTTTTTTCTATTTGAAACATGTGTGAATACGTTTTGTTTGCTTTTCTCCAATTTTTCACATAGAACGCAAACATTTTTTCATTAAATTGAATTAAGTTGTTTATTAACCAACGGTTTGCAAAGAGGTTATACCATTGACCCGCTGTAAGCTTTTATTATCGGACTCCGCAGCTTGTCCGCCAAACGGACATACGTCCACTCACTTGGTTTGCAGAATTGGATACATACATCAATGTAACATTCTTTCATTCTTATCCGTTAGATATTATATTAACTAGTGTATTAGTGACTATAGGCTATTCACTGTAGAGTGAGCACTTTTGAAAGCCCTCTAATTTGGAATAATAGTCACACTGTGTTTATTACTAACATGGCAATATTTATTTAAAATATTAGTTTAAGGATAAACCATCGCTGAAATAAAAATGGCCACGAAAGTGCTCACCTTACCGTGAACAGCCTATGGAAAATGCATGCGTCTCTTGATCGTGTTTCCACAGGATATCCATCCACAGGCAAAACAGGGAAATGTCAGGGAATTTCAGGTGACAGAGAAAAAGTCAGGGAATTTTTATTTGAGCCAGGGGAAATATAAATAATTGCTACTTTCCAAAATTAGTTAGTTGTGCGAAACAGGGTAGGTAATGTAATTATTAGCGTATGTGTTTTAAAATAATCAATTAAGTTTGTGAACTGGCAATAATACATCTTTGCCAAGTGACATAGGACCTATAGGTACAAAATAAAGTATTCGTGTGTTTGTAATGGGCACTTGTTGGAAGTCAATAGCGTGTATCGCGAGAAATATCGATGGGCTGAATCAAATGTTGGTCCTTCTTGCTTGGTCTGTTGCGGTGAAATTGTAATTCTACTTTACTGAGTGCATATTTGTTTTGTCAGCGGGGGAAAAATTTGATATTGGAATGTTTCGGTCGTGAAAATAGGCCTGGAAAAATGGTAAAATTATGCCTGGAAAACAGGGAAAAGTAAGGGAATTCCAAAATGAAATTTCAGTGGATACCCTGTTCCAGTTCAGTCTTGGGTTTACTTTTCCGATTGAAGTTGTAAAGTGGCTTTGTCAAAATAGCTGTGCGTGTGAAATTCCTTTCGTATTTGAAACCCTTGAATATGTCTTTCACATTTTAGTAGGTAACTAATTTGCTTGCTTCGCGTCGGTCTGCTAGGCGAATGCTGACATAAGTGACATGCGCCCTACACTCTAAAAACAATTTTTGTACTTTTACAAGAAAAATCAACCAAGTTGCCAAGAAAATCCTTTGTAAAACTACAAACAGCTTTCTTGTAAAATCTGCAAAGCATTTATTTGTAATATTACAAATGATAGCCTTGTATTATAATCATTGAGAAGTGCACATAAAATTATCGTTTTTTCTTCTAGAAAACAAAAGTGACGTGTTAATAACAGCGAGTAACAATTTTTTTTCTAATTGTAATTTACGAAAAAAAAAAAAATTACATTGTCNTTACATTGTTAGCACAGGGATTAGAACCTACGCCCCTTATAAGATAACCCTGAACTAGAACCATGACTTATGAGGTTAGCACTTATTTTTATAGCTGCAAATACCTACAAAATATTAAATAAGTTATTTAATTAAGAAGAATACGTTTATTTCGTTTTAGAAGTTTTGTGTAGCTAGGAAAAATTAACAGTTCATGAGAAATACGGTTACGTTTTATTAAAATTGTCGTTTTATTGTGATTATTTAAGTTGTTTGAAGGGTTTTACGTTTTAAACTTGCAATACATTTCTTTTTGCACGCTGCTACACTTAANGTCGTTTTATTGTGATTATTTAAGTTGTTTGAAGGGTTTTACGTTTTAAACTTGCAATACATTTCTTTTTGCACGCTACTACACTTTAAATTACCCATAATTTTTGCACAAACAGCTGTATACAGTTTTACGTTGTTGAGTGTCCGCCATTTTGCTGAAGCTCGTGGATAGAGGTGAGTATAGTACAAACATTTCTTAAGGTCTATTACAATCATGGCCCTAATAGCTTTAAAAGATAAATGTTTGTACTGATACAATCATTTGGAAAATTACAACTTTTTTTTACAGTGCAGTGTTGCAGTTTCGTATGGCTACGCAGTCCCGAGTACGCTAACCCCTCGAGTCAGGACTAACAAATGGATCTAAAGCATTATTCTCATTTTCTTACATAGTACTTAACATTTAAAAAGTTCTGTTTTTATATTGCATGATAGGACTCTTCCTATGATCTCTTTGCATTGGTTTTGCACAGACTCATTGCCAGCGATATTCACATGTGTGTAGTTATTGCCCTATCCATTTATGGCCATTTCTTTGCATTTACAGTTCATTGATTACCATATCTTCATTTTTAAACATCAACATCACTGCTCTGTTATATATATTAATTATAAACTAACCTCAAAGTTGTATGCGAAATGAGACTGGCGATGCATTGTAGGTAGGTCTTAACAGTAATTCATTTTGACTGATGGTTAAAAAAAAAAACTAAGGCGACTTCCAGGAATGGATTNATGCGAAATGAGACTGGCGATGCATTGTAGGTAGGTCTTAACAGTAATTCATTTTGACTGATGGTTAAAAAAAAAAAACTAAGGCGACTTCCAGGAATGGATCGTAAAAAATTACTTAAACAACTTTTTCACTTACACTACTGTAATACCGGAGGTCTTAAATTAAGGTTTACACTAATTGTACGTTAACAGATGACCTTTTGAAGGCAATCTAATGCGAGTCCGTGTAGCCATTCTGCCGCTGTTAGTTCCGTTTGGAGCCACGAGTGGCAGCGCTACAATAACAGAGTAAATATTGGAGATAAGATTTTCTTTTGAGCAACGTAAGTGGATTTTAAAGTGAAAATGTGAGTGTGTGAGTGAGTGAGTGAGTGAGTGGTCGGGCTATGCTTCCTCTCTGACGCATGTAAGAAATAAATGTTGTAGTTTGAACTTGTGGATTGATGTAAGATAACTGGAAGTTCCCAAAGAGGTTTCGTATTTTGAATTTTGTGTTATAGTCCATTCACGGTTTCTTCGGATGTTGTAAAACAAATCTGTTTTTTTTTTTTTAAATAACTTGTATACCTCAATTATATAACACTGATAACTTTAAAAGTATTGTATTTTTGAATAAATGAAACTTCACCTTAGTATCTTCTATAACTTGTAATTTTGGTTTATTATTCAATACGAATTAAAAACATTGAGAGCAACGATGTTTTGACAATGGCTAGTAAGAAATAGTTCACAGTTAAAATATTGTTTTAACCAAGTGTTTTGGTATACAATTAGTAAATTAAACATTGCCTATTGACATGGTGTTTTTTTCGACCGACCAAGAAACTGTTGGCCGAGCGGAACTCTCCCCCCCCCCCCATCAACNCCCCCCCATCAACCATTAACAACTCCTCCTCTGTCTCGTCTCGCTCTCGGGAAGTTTCACACCGCTAGCAGAAGCAGGAAAATTATACATGTCTCAATTTTAATATATTTCACACTCATTACAGCAAAAATAATGATTCTTGAATTTGTTATTTACAACTGAAAAGAGATTTTAATTTTTCAATACTTATAATAATATACTTAGATGTGATGGCGGGAGTGTTACAAATCCGAAGTTGGCAGGTGTGGCGACCTGGCATGATATGGCGTAATACTGTTGCTAAATAAAACGTTTATTTNCACAAATCCGAAGTTGGCAGGTGTGGCGACCTGGCATGATATGGCGTAATACTGTTGCTAAATAAAACGTTTATTTTTCTTGCTGCGAAAAATACTTCAAATTACCACGTCAAGTTTTTACACGTTGTGTTTTTGAAACTTACCTAGGCAAGTTACGTTGTGGTGATAAATCTGCGTTTCCATTGCAGTAATAAATATACTGTAGGTGTGTCATTAACCGCTGTGTGTGATTGCAAATATTGGAAATATTGGACGTGCGAAATTTATTCGTTTTAACAGTGAACTGTTTCTATGACGAAGTTAATTACATGTATCTTTATTTATCACAATGTAACTTCGCCCTAGGTATTTGAAACACAGCTGTGTAACATGCTTACGTTTTTGTGATTTGAATGTTTGCCACAATTCCAGCAAATTACTAAGTCCAGCCAAAACATTTTAAATAAATAATTTAATAAACCTAGTAAAACTAAGTACCTATGCAAAGAAATATGAGTGGAATAAAAGTTAAA
Organism: Clitarchus hookeri; assembly: GCA_002778355.1. Classification (NCBI taxonomy): domain Eukaryota; kingdom Metazoa; phylum Arthropoda; class Insecta; order Phasmatodea; family Phasmatidae; genus Clitarchus; species Clitarchus hookeri. The sequence continues at coordinate 313,427 of NQII01002086.1, read as the reverse complement.
TTAGGCCAATTTGTGTGCATGTTCACCACTATCTCTGAAGTTTATCGCTGCTATTTAGGCAAAATTAACGACCCGAGTTGCGTGTTTGAATTTAATGTCTTTTTCGTTAGACTGGTTGCTCCTTCGTTTTAATATTTATTCCAACTAGGGCCGTCCTTTTAACGCAATAACCCCAAAACACATCAATAACAAGAGGTTAAATACTACAGTTCTTTCCCCACAGTTGTAACATGGTTAAGCACAGTCNCCCCAAAACACATCAATAACAAGAGGTTAAATACTACAGTTCTTTCCCCACAGTTGTAACATGGTTAAGCACAGTCACGGCCAAATATTAACTTGTATTTTATGTAATGTGCTATATCGTGTAAAACAAATATTTTAACAAAGTGAAATAATAACAGCAAGAATTATCGTCAATACAGACATTGTTAAAAAGTCTGAAGTTGACCTGAATATGGTTATAGGCCTAAATTGTTAACATTCATATGCAATGGTTTTTGAAATGACAGAATTATTTTAACAGCTGTAAACCGTAAACAGTGCATTTGACAGTTAAAAGGTAGAAGTCACATGGCAGTGTTTATGTTTACGTGTAGCGGAAGGATAAGTAATTGATAACCAAAAGTATAAATTCAGCAGGGCTTCAGAAAAGTGTGAAGTGACCGTGAATGAACCATACTGTTCTTTTGATGTTGGGGCGCTGCGCTCGGTTACCCTTAAATTGATTTTAATGGCCAGCAGGGAGCTATGGACAGTGCATCTGTAAAAATAGCGCACTATAATGAGTATCTACTTTTTTTTAATATTATGCAAATACTGTATTAATGTAGGTTCCATTTTAGATTGTTTTTATGCATTTAGCTTGACGTGATGTGGCGATGGTGGTTGCCATCTCTAGGTCGGCTGTGACAAAGCGCCGCCGCCTAGTTGATTTTTGAGTAAGACCGGGATTTGTATTAGAATACCTCCGTGTGCTATTGTAGCGTTTTAATTGCAATTGTTTGGTACTTATTTCTTGCATGGCCAGGTCGCTTGTGATTAGGAAATGGGTAGCCATATCCAGGGGTGCTGCTGGGTTAACTGTGCGACTAGTCCGTGCTGGTATTACATTGCAAAGACGGTTTGCGAGCTGTAGGCACACTCGTTTATTGCAATCGCTTGATCTAGTCTGCCGAGTACTTCATCGTAGTCGTACAGTAAATTGATGAACTTGTAACTTCCATAACCAATCATAAATCACTCCTACTTTTAGACAAGTAAAATTATCTCTGATAAACGAATATGTTAACAAAGATTTCACAACATAGAAGTTTAGGAGAAAAATATGACATGGATAAGGTAACCTACTTCATTGAAAAAATGTAGTCTGTATTTGGTTTATAATTAGCGAAGTGTCTGCAAATGAAATATCAAAGAGAATAGCATTTTGTTACTCGAATATTATGTATCCCTAAAAACACGAATGTGTGTACACAGATAACAGTGAGAAAAAATACATATTTTTACATTTAGTTTCTGTAAGGTTTAAAAGAGAGTAACAGTTTCTTAGTCACGCCATATAAGCAGTGCGCTATATTTTGAAGAACACAAAAATGTTATTAACTGGCAATACATTCACAATAAAACCTTTACCATCAATGTAGATATTTTAAAATTGTAATACCCACATTTTTGAAATTTCGGCGTTGTTAGGGCAGTTTCACATTTGAGCACATGAAAGTCGCATGGCTATGTATTTGTTTACATGTTGCGGAAGGATACGTAGCGGGCAGCCCGAAAGTAGAACTTAGGCAGGGTTTCAGAAAGTGTGAACTAACCGTGAGTGGACTTAGAGAAGTCACTTGAATGTTTGTACAGACACGCAGAGCAGGATCGTCATTCGTATTGCTTCAACTTACAGCAAGTGTTCAGTTGTCTGTGCAGAAAACGTATGTTATCTGTGGTTGTGGGCAAGCAGCAAGAGGATCGCATGCAATATTAAGACTTTGCGACAATATTGGGATACATGTGAGGGATGAAACTGCCTTAATTGCTGTACTTTCCTTACGAAATGCGCTGTGGCCGTCGGTTCAGGAGCCTCGTAAACAGAGAAAAAAATCACTTAAGAGTTTTAGTTTGGAGCCCTTAACTTTGGCTTTTTTTTAAAACATACAACAGTAGTTCCAAACTGTTGGTAATTAATGGTCAGATAAACTATAAAATACTACAGTGCATAGAGTTAAAATGCTGTTTACTCCAACGTATCACAATTTTCTTCAGCCTAATTTTGCGCCCCCTTTGCAATTCAAACCGATGTCGTGTAATTTGAGTGTGTCATGTAATTAGAACATAAGACAACTTTCAGATTCACAAAAGGTCCTAACACAGAACTTATTTCTAGCAGTGCTCAGTAATAAGATTTATAAAAATTTTAAATTATTAGATTTTGAAATTATAAAATTTTTGAGACTAAACATATGTTATGAAAGGCAAGCAATATTTCTAGTAACAGTGTTAAGCAAGCCTAATTTGTGAAGTGAAGAATTTTGTAGCGTTTTACACATCTCAAAAATATGTTATTTGTTTCGGTGCCAACCCCATGTGATTAAGACTTTACAAGGATTGCATTGCATCTAGTTGTGTTGTCGCCACAGTTGATAGACGTGGAAATAAGCACTTTCTCCTCTCTCGCAAATTCGGCTGTATATTAGTAAAAAATATCATTAGTGCAAAATGGATCAAGTGAGGAGGCTTTTCTTTTGTTTTTGATGCCTGCCAGCACTACTCGTGAAACCCTACGTGGCTTATTGTTTGCTCTGGTGAAAATGAGCACGTTTTAAAATTTAATGTATATTGTAACACATATAATAGTTAATACTTTAATGATTATTTCCTCCTATATCAGTATACCACTAATGTTGGACTGCCGCATTAAGTCATAGGCTCAATTTTTTCTGGAATCATCACATCCAGGATCATGTCTAGACTCAATTGGTANGACTGCCGCATTAAGTCATAGGCTCAATTTTTTCTGGAATCATCACATCCAGGATCATGTCTAGACTCAATTGGTAGCTCTCTTTATGATTCACGATACTGGGAATGGAGTATCACTGTCTAATGATGGCAGTTTAGTTCCTCCATTTGTTACAAATACATCTGTTTACTTTCCTTTGTTATCTAAAATTGTTTTTAACTATGTTTAATTGCTTTATAAGTATTTACAGTACATTGGTGTAATTTGGGACCACAAGTCCAAATTTTACTATTGCTAGTGGACGAAATTACACAACAGAACAACTTGTAACACCTTAATTTACGACGTTTGAACAGTATTTTGCGTAAACTCTTGAAATAGCACATTTTTGCTGTCGCTGCTTCCGTGCGAAAACAACTCTGAAGCAGCTTTGATTTGGAACCTGTGCACTAGCAGATTGTTCGTGCTGGTATCTACGTATATCGATGGCTCTACTCGGCTGGTTCATGCAGTAATCCGCATGGTATGAACTTTCCCTGTGTGTGCGATGCACTGTGTTGCTGCAGCAGAGGGAAGGGTAGAACTGACTGGAGGGTTTTTACCATCATGACCTTTGTTTTACACTCGTCCTGATTACGCCGTTCATCCCATGTCTCATAAAGAAAGTAATGGGGTTAAACCGTTCCATTTTGGTNTTACACTCGTCCTGATTACGCCGTTCATCCCATGTCTCATAAAGAAAGTAATGGGGTTAAACCGTTCCATTTTGGTTTGATAAATTTTGATCACATTGTATTACAGACGGTGTACCGATAGTTTTGATTCGCCTGTCAGAACAGATAGTACAGCACCTAGTTTCTCGAACATTTTGAAATTGGTACAGATATTTGCTGCGTTTTTTAACAGGTAAAAACTGGTAAGAAANCACCTAGTTTCTCGAACATTTTGAAATTGGTACAGATATTTGCTGCGTTTTTTAACAGGTAAAAACTGGTAAGAAATTAATAATTATTTTTATGTAGGAGATTAAAGAGGCGTAACAGCAACGCAAGCCATACAATACAGACTTCAGATGGTGGTGTTGAGCTACAACCTGTGCCCCTGTCGGCCCACAAAGCGTAAAACAAAATCTGTATTGCCAGGTTTTGGAGAAAACCACATAAATTCAAAGTGTTGGGGATCGGTCCTCTTCTTATTTTATTATTNTCTGTATTGCCAGGTTTTGGAGAAAACCACATAAATTCAAAGTGTTGGGGATCGGTCCTCTTCTTATTTTATTATTTTATTATTATTTTTACTGTATTACAATATTGTGTTCAGTTTTCTTGCACTTGTAGGAAATTTGGCTGAAANCTTATTTTATTATTATTTTTACTGTATTACAATATTGTGTTCAGTTTTCTTGCACTTGTAGGAAATTTGGCTGAAAACGCACGGTGTAGTTAAGACTATGTAAAAGTTAGTTACTACGTCCTGTGATCCCTCAACTTGTAAGAATAGTTCAGTCTGCCGCTTATTAGAAACACGCTTAACAGGTGCGCAGAAATTAAATTATATTTGGTTGCTTATATTGTATTATTTGTGTTTTCGGTACTAAGCAACCTACAAAAGACTCGTAAAAAATCATGTAAATTTTTTAATGACTTTTGGCTCTGTAAAATGTAGTAACTATATTTTTGCACATACAGTGATCACAAAAAGTATTCATACGGCAATTTTGTACCTGATAATATTTGTTTGTATCAATCAACTTAAATACATCTTCACAAATTAATGACAACATGGGAAACTCTATATATTCACAGCAAAAGTAATCTGCAACTGCCAATACAAAATTTTCAGAATAATAAAACTTAAAATGTAACCGCCAAAAAAGTATCCATGCAGTCATGGTTAAAAAANCAATACAAAATTTTCAGAATAATAAAACTTAAAATGTAACCGCCAAAAAAGTATCCATGCAGTCATGGTTAAAAAAAAATATTGGTGTCCATATCAAATACATAATTAAAGTTGAATATTTAGTGTGAAGACCGTTAGCATTGATAATATCGTGCAGTCTCCTAGGCACTGATTGTACAAGTTTCTTGGTTATATCTTCACCTGTGTGTTCCATTCTTCTTTAAGTAACACAGTGAACTCATTCGTAGAGGTGCTCTTCTTTTTTCTCACTTGTCTGTCCAATAGCGCCCACAGATTTTAATTAGCGCCCACAGATTTCCATGAGATTTATGTTCTGGGATTATGGAGGTGTTTTCAGTGATTCTCTGACGATTTCAGTAGTCACACTCCAGTTTTCCACTCCGTGTGCTTCGGATTGTTGTCTTGTTGGAAAATGAAACGCTTTTGTAGACCAAACTTCGAAGCATTTTATTTCAAATTACTTCAAATTGTCGATATAACAGTGCATTAAGTGTATCTTTAATGAGAACCAGGCCCCCTACAACAGAATAACCCTTACTTCCCCAAACTATTAAATTTCTTCATGTTTGACAGTTTGGGATTATGTTTTGAGGTTGCAATTCACTATTGGTGGTTCTCCAAACATGGTCTGGTCCATCTGATCCTGATAAGTGAAACCTACTCTCGTCAGTAAATATGCCCATGAGTAAAATCCAATCTCTTCTTCCTATTGACCTTACTGATGTAGGGCTTCTGTCGCAGAGCCCGTGTCTTATACCCAGGGTTATGGATTCTGTTAGGAACTTTTCGTGTACAGATGTATTTCCCTCTGTGCTTGGAGGTCATTGACGATGGTTCGACCGCTGATTCGTGAATTTTTCCCCACTTGACGGAGCACATCATGTTCATCTCTTACAGATAAAACCTTAGGGGGCCCGATTTTCTGTACATCCTGTGTTCTTGTACTTGCACACATACTGCACAGCGATTTTTCGGTTACTATTACCTCTTTTAAACAAAGATTCTACGTGCTCTTTCACTGCTTGAGATAATTCATCACGTTTAGTACTGAGGTAGTCTACATGTACAGCATGCTATCAAGTTAGATCTGTACACTCTAAATTCGAATCAGTGGGAAACCACTGATTCGCAGTGAAATTCAACTACTTGAATCAGTGAAAATGACTCCTTAGAATCAGTGGAAAACCATTGATTTTTTCAGTGAAGAAATTTTACGGATTGAATCAGTGACATGAAACAATTTCTCGGATTGAATAAGTGACGGCCAACTACAGCGGTGAATTAAAAACGGTTTTATTGAATTTAGCCAAATAATTACGAGAAAGAAACATATTTACGATAGTTTACTGTTTATATTGCGCAATTTACCGTGACTTAAAAATTAAAAATAAATTTCTGCAAGCGGTGGGGATTAAACTCTCACACCCTTCCCATTTCGTTTTTACGATGCTACCTTACCATCTGAGCTACCAAGTCAAGTTGATAATAAAGAGGAAAATATATGCCACAATTACTCATCGAAAGCGCGTAGTTTTAAATTGCATGCCTTTACTTTTAGTTTTTGATTTAAATGGTACCGTTAGGATTATTAAGACGTATAGTACATGTGAGTGCACTCTCTTTGCAACATTATATTTAGTTTAAACCTTCAAACACAGTGCTGTGGTGATTACACGATAACGAAATGAAAGACGTAAAAACGGAATAAAAGGCTGAATGTTAATGTTACTTCATAAAATGGTGTTAAGACGAAACACATTTAAGAAAGTATTTTATATTGGTTTTATTAGTTTATGCGTATTATTTCACTTGATACGCGCTGTTTAACGGCCATTTGTACACGTTATTTAACTTAACCATCAGTCAAAAAAACAAATTACTGAAAAACAGTGAGAAAAAACTGACGAATCGGTGGAAAATGTTACTGAATCAATAAGTGAAGGAAAACTGTCATTTTTTCCCTAATTCATTAGTTAATTCACTGAAGTGACTGTTGAATCAGTCAGATACTGTTAACTTATTGAAACAGTGAAAATCTCACTGATTCAGGTTTAGAGTGTAAGTCTCTCTAATCGAGTTAACACTTTAACTTTGAGTTAGGTTAATGTAAGATAGATACAATTTGCTGTTGAACTAATATATATATAAATTTTTTTTTTGGCGGTCACATTTTAAGGTTTATTATTCTTTAGATTTTGTACCGCCCGTTGCATATATATTTTGTTGTATATTTATAAGTTTCGTCCTGTTGTAATTAATTTGTGGGGATGTATTGAAATTCACTGACCTAAACAAAGATTATCAGGTAAAAAGTTGCTGTATGAATACTTTTTGTGAGCACNGGATGTATTGAAATTCACTGACCTAAACAAAGATTATCAGGTAAAAAGTTGCTGTATGAATACTTTTTGTGAGCACTGTATGTGCGCAGTAATATATAACAAAGGGAGGACGACAGTAAACTACGAGGACTATGTGGACAATAACATCAGTTTGGATATTAATGCACACCAAGGATATAGATAGATATGTATTAAACCCATTTGTGAACTATTCCTTTCCACTTTTTTTCAACGTAGTTTCCAGCCAAATTCGTTATAGAATGGTACATGTTCTTATTCCATTTTCGCAGAACTAAACTGTTCACTTTTTCACACACGTCTGGACTTTAGACTGTAACTCCTTGTCGCTGTGAAGTTTGCCATTGTTTTAAGTACATGAGAAAATTGAAGTTATTTGATAGGAAATTCAGGTTGTATGCAGGACGATGGAAGAGTGGCCACTTGAACGTGTTCGTACTGCAGTGTGCGAGCAGGCGTTGTCGCTCAAAAAAACCTCTCCTCTTCAGTGTCTCGCGATACACGTGTGGATTGATGGTGGCGCCCTGTTCTGCACACTCTGCAAACAATACTTCTCTTATGTCCTGGCAGAGAGTATTTGACGACACTTCATAACCTCTGCTTTTTTTTGTCTCTCTGCTGCGCTTGCACATGAGACCCAAGTCTTATCGCCCTGTGGTAAAGCTCACGGAAGGTTAAAGTCGGTCCAATTCGTTGATTTTTTACGCTGCTTCAGGAACTCGGCCTCACACAGCAGTGATCACTCCGTGAACTATTATGCGAGGAATCTGTGGAAACTCACTAGAAAGTTCTAAAATTGTGGCTATGAAATTCCAGTGGTTTCTTAAATTTTTTTACCAACGTGTCAGTCGCCACCGACGGCCGTATTTCTCAGATAATCGTGGAACCCCGCCTATGCACCGCCGACTTCCACGTCGATAAGCAGGGGGGCCCTGCATTCTACAGCTGCTGTCAATATTATTGTGCAGTTGCGCCTGCGCAGAAATATTGGCAGCAGTCTCCCCTCAAGGGCGCTTGCGCCCACAGAGACNATATTATTGTGCAGTTGCGCCTGCGCAGAAATATTGGCAGCAGTCTCCCCTCAAGGGCGCTTGCGCCCACAGAGACTTTCTCTTCTAGAGTTCCATAACCCACATTAAATAGCATGTTATCCATACCTGCTGCCTCCTCTAGCATTTTAAATGCATGATCAAGTTTTGAACTTCCTTCCTGTCGAGAGGGTTTTTACTGTGTCTATGCAGGTTTTTCCCCTCTCCCTTCTTAGAAATAGCTCAGCTATTACACAGTCAGGAATGCAGTCATGGCCANCTTCCTGTCGAGAGGGTTTTTACTGTGTCTATGCAGGTTTTTCCCCTCTCCCTTCTTAGAAATAGCTCAGCTATTACACAGTCAGGAATGCAGTCATGGCCACAAACCTGGCCATGGCTGCTTTATCCCTCTCTGCCACGATGCACGCCTCCTTTCCTAAATTCCCTCCCATGTAGGCGTATGGGGCTTAGCCCTGAGACGCAACGCAGTCCAGACCTACCCCCGGACAACACTTAACACTTAGTTATTAGGGTAGTTAGAAAGATCGGGAGCCAGCGAGGGACATGCGGAGAGGACGGACGACGGAGTGAACGGACGAGACGTGATACCCGACGAGTTGAAGACTTTTGTGCACGAGGGCACTTGGAGATTTCCAGAACATTCGAACTGGTGGNAGACGTGATACCCGACGAGTTGAAGACTTTTGTGCACGAGGGCACTTGGAGATTTCCAGAACATTCGAACTGGTGGAAGCTGGACTAAACTAAAGTGGGACTGTATAAACACGTGATTCGGATTTTATTATTAATTTTGGAACTGTTAAATACGGTCATATAATTTATAAAATAATTGAGTAGATTTTGATTTAAAAAATTTGGGACTGAGTTTAGCTATTTAATTATATTAATTTCTTTGATGCGATAGTACATTTTGTTGATTTAGTTTATAAATTGTAAATAGCAAGTGAGATTAGTCGAGAGTATTTTCTTAGTAGTTATTGTAAATAAATTAGGAAATTATAATTAACTCTTTTAAGACCTCAATTCCGTAAATAACGTGGCTAAGCCCACTCACCGACTTTGAGAAATTGTAAAAAAAAAAAGTTGGTCGTGAATGGGTCAGCGAGAGAAATTCATTGTCATACCATCAAGCTTCAGAAATTATATCTGAAGTGAAAATAAGCGGTGTTCACCTAAATGGGAATTAATTTGGCTTTCGTTTAAATTTTATGGTATTGGTAGACATGTTTCTATTTCTACTCCTTTATACCGTGCGGGTTAAAATCCTAGCATATCTTTATCCTAACAGCATAGCCATCATGATCATCTTTTAGAAGTCTACGAAGGGTATGGCTGTTGAGCACCGAGCTGGCAGGCAATAAAGTGAAGCATAGTGGCGAGCTATCGCAGGTGTAGACTTGTAGGCTGGTTTACCTCGGGAACAGTGTCGCGCAGTTCCCAGGCAAGCAGGTCATGGCGTCTTGCGGTCCGGCGGGCAAGTCGATACCCTGCCACGGGCTCGAGTTCTCCGCCTCACCTTCACCATCAACTCATACCCTCTGCTTGGTCAACACGGCCTTCCACAGTACAGCTTTCTTCCAATGCTAGGGAATGCTCTGCCATGCCATATTATACTATTACTGACGTCCTCAAATTTATGGCTGTACAAGTAATTATACTATTACTGTCCAATTAGGATTCAACAGAAATAAATTGCCAGTTTTTTACACGTGTATGTGCGTTCATTTTGCAAAAATGAGGGGAACTAGACTGAATGCGACAAGCAAGGCTTCTCCTTATCGAACACTTGATGTATTATGCAGCATGTGCATTTAACATAGTAGCCTTGAATTGGGCACCGGTATCAAATGCACAAGTTGTCTGTGTTAGAAAATACTTTTCAGTTAGTAGCGCCAACTAAAATAAATGACTTATAATAGGCTCCATTCTAGAGATAGGTAATGCGAACTAGTTAACCCGTTTCCGAATGTGGGAATGTCTGACCACGTTGCATATTGTACTGAAATATAAATTATCTTAAAGTGGTCATAGTCTGTAACAATATCGAATTAGTTTCATCACATTTACTCGCATTTTTCGCGTAAAGGCTCCGTGTTATTTCGAAAACGGTTGCTAAAATATAGATGTATTTCTTCATCTTGTACGAGCTGTCGCAGCAGTCGAGTATGTCGATTTGTACTTAGAAGATAATACCAAACTTAGCGTATTCATTGTGCACGTTTCTTGCGAGCAATTTTTTTTTAAGTCAGTCTACTAATGCTATGGCAATAAAGCGTTAAATTTTTAATTGCAAATATATAATTTACTTTTTTTTTNTTTAAGTCAGTCTACTAATGCTATGGCAATAAAGCGTTAAATTTTTAATTGCAAATATATAATTTACTTTTTTTTTTATAGGGCCAACATTTTCCGTTTCTAGAATGAGAAATGCATTTTCCCCCAGTCACCTCGATCTGTGCAATTGATTACCAATAATTTTTCGCGAGGTATTTCAATAGAAAATAAGAATTTAGGAAATATGGGAACTGGTAGTGAATCAGGATGGATGCATGCTTACGGCAGTGAAAATTATTCCAGCTTGTTCATTAGTTTCCCCTCTGCCATTGGCCAGACTTTTGGGCCAGTAAATCCACTTATAATCACGTATCAGAAAGGAGCACGCTTTTAATTGATTTATTCAGTTGTGTAAACCTAAAATTGTTTATACAGCTTTATGTCATCCGTACCATATTGCATCTTGACATAATCACGAACATATCACACTTCCGGATACGCCGCGCATCGTACTAGTTTTTTTTTGTACTGCACCACATTCGTTACAGTTTTTTTTTTTGCTCGATTTCCAGGACTCTGCGTAGTCCACCTTGAGCGTGCCTTGGTTTCCATCACCACAGCATTGACAAACCNTTTGCTCGATTTCCAGGACTCTGCGTAGTCCACCTTGAGCGTGCCTTGGTTTCCATCACCACAGCATTGACAAACCATCTCCTCTCTTGAACGCAGTGAAGATAACGTATGCGATTTCCTTGCGAATCGCTGAAGGAATATATTTTTATAAATTGTAGGCTAACGAGCTCTTAACGCAACAAGTAGACATGTCTTTGAATTCTGACTACATAGAAAGTGGGCTCAAGTCTGAGAGAAATTACAGGTACGGTAGTGGGGCATGCAGATTTGAAGATGGCAGTGTCCGCATTTCTTTGTTTATAGAAGGGAACAGGGGTTTATCTTTGATCATGATCCCGATATCGAACCAAAGCTTCATCCGTTTTGTCTTTTGCTGGTGGTATGTTCCAGTTTGATAAAATTTGCTTCGGAACCCTAAGATTCGATGGGTTTTTCCTAGTGTTTATTCTTATAGGACTCTTATGTTTTTCATGTGTGTGATGATTGTCCCTTAGTTTCCTTAAAGTTTTTATTTACATTTTTTTCTCCTGCGTGTATGAAATACTGAGAAAAAATGGGTCGTCTAATCTTAAATAAAAAAGCAATTGAATTCTTTTACCAACGGTTTGCACCTTACATTCAAATTTCGACAAAATTGTAACTTGAAAATTTTGTAATTAACAGAAAAAATTAAATGGCTGCCAACCATATGCTTATTTTTGTAACATAGTATTCTGAATTGATTAAATGTATATTTTTGTCTGAAATTAAATTAGTTGTGAACTACATATTTTACTATAAAATAAAAGGTTTTTATTTATTACATGGCCAATTTCAGGAGGAAATAGTCTAAAATACTTTTCATTATAGACAGCAGTATTTTGAAGTATTAATAATGACGAAATTATGTGTTTTTCCTTATCACGCTGATAGCTGTCAGGTGTGATGCCTGCCAGGTGTGATGCCTGCGATATGAATTGTATGTCCGTAACTTTAGCGATAGGAAATGGCAGACATCTGTGCAGATAAGAAATGGGTTAAGTCATAATTGTCCAGCGGCCCTGTTATATGTTGGAAGCGATGTCTGTGATATTAATTAGTGTTTCATGTGTTTTATGGAAATCGTGTATGTATATAGGAACGCACGATAGACACGGAAGAGAGTACTACAGTTAATTTGAGTTTCCTACAGATTTTTGTATCTTTGTAAAACATTCTACCGTTCTTCTTCTTGGCAATCGCAAATAGGCATCGGGAGGTGATAGCACTTCTTTGGCTACAGTGTATTTAGATTTTGCGTTTTTATCGCAGTTATCTTGTATTTTCAATGTCTGGTGGAAATATTCGCTACTGGTGATATGTCACAAGTCTTAAAAACCATTGAGTGCCTTTCAGTAACCATCCAGAATTCTAGATAACCTTTTTTTACTTGTCGCTCTACAATTGCATTACTTAGTAATAACAGCGTGTAGGATGGGACAGTTCTTGCAGATATTTCATAAGCATAGTTTTTCTTCCTGAAGTTTTAATGTAATCTTCGCTTACAGTTATTCACAATCCCTCTGAGCTACATCTGTACAAGCTTCCTCCACCTTTGAGCTTTTTGAATGCCAATGCCTTGGTAACGAATGCTGCGTGCATGTTGAATCATGCCCAGTATGGAAATGAAGGAAAGTATGATGTCAGCACATATTTTGCCAAGTTTCCTTTGAACAGGAGTGTTATATAATATATTTTGTCGCAACTTAATTGTAATTTATATTTGAACGAAGAAATATACTCCATCCAGACCATCTTGTAATCTCCGAGCTGCTGCAGCAAGCTGGAACTCTTGCCCCCCACCCCATCCCCTGTTGTTTATTCACGCGTTCTTTACAGTGTTCTTAATTAACTTAGCCAACCAATTCTTATAGAATTGTTTTTAACCGAGAACAATGATTTCGCGATGTATTTAAGAAAGTTTCGATTTCGCATAATGAGGACCTTTTCTTCCTTATGTTCGGGATATTGATTTTTTTGAGGACATATGTTTACTGTTACTGTGCTGATCATTGTTTTTCTCTAGGTGGTGCACACTTCACATACTTGTTTTCATGTATTTTCAGATTTGGCAAATTCTCTTTAGTTTACTTCCTTCTTTGCTCCTATAGGTATGGAATATGTTTCTGTTTCAGATAATTTTTTTCAAAAGTTCGTTGTATACACAGTAATTTAGTACGCGGTCACATTCAAAGTATGTCAAATATCCTTGTTCATTAACTGTTCGCATATATTTTGCTCGGCATAATTCAGTTCGCTTGTCCGGGAATCTCTCATCCTCAATGGTTACACCAAAGTAGGGCTGTGATTCTTCACTGAAAATACTAGTTATCTGCTGAAAGAAAAAATCCTACATTATAATGATTTAGTCCTATTAAAATGTGAGTTTCCCTTCGAAACATATTTTCTATTTTTAATTGGTGCAGAAATTTCCTCGTGTCTTGTCCATCGAGCATTTCATTCACGAATAACGTAAAATAACGTACAGCATAATCTAATTTATTTGTTATTTTAGTCCATCCGTGTCTTTTCCTGTTTAGTTTTCAGACATTTTGGAGCATTTAAATTTTTGCTAGTAAAAATGTTCGAGGAAAATGAAAATAGCTACACACATAAAACGTTTTTTGCTAACATTTCAATTTTTAGTGTGATACACGAAGAGAATTTCCGTTGGTTATGTAAAATGCAGAGAGTTAAAAAAAATGGCCTAACGAAATAAAAAATGAAAGAATGGTGGTGTGTGCGTTGCCGCCGCATAGCTAGCTGGCCATTATACCGTACCAGTGTGTAGGCTGTGTAGCCGGTCAGATATAGATAATGGCGTGGTGTAGATAGCTGCTGGGCGCCTGCCCCCACGAGGGGGTTGCAGCCCTGTGTGTGGCGTGGCGCATCCAGGCTCTCACCTCCGACAAGTGCGGCCTCCCTGGCTATTCATAACTGCATGTCGGGCTTGCGCGCCACGTGGATGAAACGGAACTTGAACAGCTGCAGTAATAAACCTCATAAAGTCCACAGATACGTGGTCAAAAAGGCGGGACAACGAACAGTAGTTTGGTTCCTAGTGACAAGCAGTGGTGCAAAAACGGGGTGGGTTGTGATACGGGGGTATTTGCACCTGCCCCCCTCCTAATTTTTTTGTGGGTTGGTTACAATATAGCATTTGTATTACGTCCTCAAAATTATTTTAGTGTAATGCTCTTTAGTGCCGCAATGACAGCAATGGCAGTATTAATTCTATCAAATGATCTTTATCCTGTTTTATTCCTTTAAACTGACAATTAAATTAGCTCGGGACAAGATTGTCCTCGTCTCTCCACACTTCTTCTACTGTAATTAACCTTTTGTAACTATATTTACTTCAGTAACTGTAGCCTAAATAACTGATATTGATGAAAACTTGAAAATAATGGGGGGGTGGGGGGACTGTTTCGCAAAAGAGTTGAATGAAACGCACAGAAGTTAAATACATTTGTTCTATGCAAGTGCAGGATAGTTGTAAATGTGTTTTCGTCCCCATCCCGCCAAACTAAACACTTACTGTAAGTCAAGACTTGGACAGATTTCCTGTAACAGCATCCACCGACTGTGGTGATAGTATCTTTCGTAAAATACACTGCTAGACATGGAAATCTCCACCTCTTTTCCTGATCTGAAATGTTAAAAATCATCACAGTTGATAGACGATAGTACATATAAGTATATGGTGTTCACGGTAAAGTGAGTAATTTTGAGACCCTAGTTACTTTTCCCTTTCAGCCATTTCTTATAATTTAACAACCTTTCTAAAATAAATATTACCATATAAGTAATGAACACAGAGTATATATTCCACCACTCTCGGAAGTTCACGTCTAAGGCTGAAATAAAATATATTTGACTATTATTCCAAATTAGAGGGCTTTCAAAAGTACTCACTTTACTGTGAATAGCATATAGTGATAAGTCTCTCACGCGTTGTTTATCATCGGCAAAGCGCGCGTTCCATCCTTTCTCGGCTATACAGAAACCGATGCGACTAGGTACTCCATCATACAGCTGGCGAATAGTGCCCTAAGGCACATGCCATCATGCTTCCGCAATTTGCACACGATCAGCCAGTGTTTGGGCAGGTGGTTGACGGCGGGGGCAAACGTCGCCTCATTATATCCTATACGTGTTCGATAGGGGACAAATCTGGAGACCTGAGAAATGGTGTCCACATCTTACGAGCCCATGTCACCCACTATTTTTAATTTTTATTTATTTATTCCCAATTCAAATTTAGGAGGATTTATTGAAAAAAATCGGTAATAGAAGCTTAGCTAATTACGTTGCCCATCATTGCGGACATAATATATTGAACACGTAACGCATATTTATACAACCATTAGCTTAAAACATTATATATATATATATATATATCCTGTGTGTTCTCTATATAGTGTTCTGTTATAACACTTAAACGAATAGTTTCCTGTACAAGGGGTGATTAGAGCCTTTTAAGGAGTTTTTTTTGGGTGATGCGAGCTGCATGGTAGCAAGCATTATCTTGCTGCATGATAGCTTTGGGTATACTGCGCAAAAACGACAAAAATGGGCGCCGCAGATCCTCACTGACATCGCTGTGCTCTCTCCGTTCCTTCAACAACCACGAGACGTGAGCGGGAGTCATAACCGATGGCACCACATACATACATAACACCTGCTGTTCGGGACGTACGGCATTTACGAATCAGTGTAGCATCGTTGTACTGCCCGTTGCGCGCCAACCTTTCTGCGACCATTATCTGCATTAAGATGGAAGCGGGACTCGAAGAACATAATGCGTCGCCATTTTTCTGCCTAATGTTGATGTTCCTGGCACCATTGATGGCGTGCTGTTTGGGGGGGGGGGGGTGCAAAGGCAAACGGCGTAATGTACGACGTGCCTGTAGGCCAGTCTTATTCAAGCAATGAAGAATGGTTCTTGTTGAGACCGTCAAATGCAGTGCAGACCCCACATAATGCAGGATCTCTCTTGATGTGATGCCACGTTCTGCTACCGCACGTCGGCGAATACGATCTTCTCTATCTGTAGGTGTGCCTGGCATGACCAATACCTACTGTAGTTGACGTAAGGTCTGTATGACTGCACGGCCAAGATGAATGACTACACGATGAGCCGATCATCCGGCTTCTGCTTTTCCAACCGGTTGTATGGCCCTTTTAAGCACTGGGTAGGGCAAATGCACCAGTAGTCGACACTGTGGGTTTTAACACCAAATAATAAGGCTTAAGAACATTGTTTAGCGATACTCTTATTTGTGGCGGCAAACTTAATGCCTCCTGTATGAGAAACAATGATTGCCATGCGGATATTGGCGGGTAAAATGTGATAAGAGTGACCGTTGAATCTGCACTGTCGATCAATCATCAAAGTGGTGTGTTCACAACGGTCTGCTGACAAGGAAGGTAAGATTAACTTCGTGTTTATTTGTCCGAAAAACAATGCCCATTGTGAATGCTTTCATTTTATCTTCATATTAGGTTGTTTTGCTCCTAAATTTCACCTTAGGTTGTTCGAATTCATTAATTATTCAAGGTGTGAGAGGATGTCGACTACTAGAGCTGATTTATTAACATTTTGCAGTGTTCGACACCCATGTCGACTACTGAATCCCCCTAATGTTTTCTGTCAGGGCTTATAAACTACCTATTGAGTGGCTAAAATCAAAACTGTTGAACTGCTCAGATATTGTTATTTCAGGTCAGACATTACGAATTCTAAATACAAATCAAGTAAAAGAGGAAATCTCTAGGCCACTGATATTTTGGAGGAGATTCTTTAAATACTAGATATCTGTTTCCACATCCAGTCAGCGTAGATTTTTGATATACTTTTCTGAGAGTGTTTGTTTTTGTACTGGAGTTTCTAATAGTTTTGTTCGTGTTCTATTGAAGAACTAGTCTCTAATTTACATGTATTACGAACATCCCTCTAATTAAAGAGCCTGTGTATTATGAATAGTTGTGAATTACTTATAATTAATGTACTTAAACTCGGTTACCTACCTTGTGGTACAGATTTTGTTTACCAACTCTAAAACTATTTTGTGGGCCAACAATATGCACGTTATTTTTAACACGACAGTTCCTTTAACAAGAATGAGATCTAATATTGTAGATAAAATGAATCATGTTAAAAAAAAACGAGTTATTGAAGTGTTTCTAACGTTTTTCTGAACCCTTTATGCGTTCCAAACACCCATGTCGACTACTGGCACATTCGTTTTTCTACAGTGTTGACGCATTCTGCGTCCCTATATTTTATTCGTCAGAACACACGCTCTGGCGAAGCTCGCCGGCGGACGAAAACACGAACAAAACTATTAGAAACTCCAGTACAAAAACAAACACTCTCAGAAAAGTATATCAAAAATCTACGCTGACTGGATGTGGAAACAGATATCTAGTATTNCGCTGACTGGATGTGGAAACAGATATCTAGTATTTAAAGAATCTCCTCCAAAATATCAGTGGCCTAGAGATTTCCTCTTTTACTTGATTTGTATTTAGAATTCGTAATGTCTGACCTGAAATAACTATATCTGAGCAGTTCAACAGTTTTGATTTTAGCCACTCAATAGGTAGTTTATAAGCCCTGACAGAAAACATTAGGGGGATTCAGTAGTCGACATGGGTGTCGAACACTGCAAAATGTTAATAAATCAGCTCTAGTAGTCGACATCCTCTCACACCTTGAATAATTAATGAATTCGAACAACCTGATGCTATACCGCCACTGTGGAAGACAGTGTGGCTTATAGTGTCATGGTTAATGCCCCCAGGCACAGATTATAATGTGCTTGGAGGTTGAGGGTATTGTAATAATGAAGCCTTTTACTGTTTCATTTGTTAAGGACGAATATATTGTCTGGAGTTTACACAAGTACTACATACATCA
>NQII01002086.1:253847-294640 GCA_002778355.1 Clitarchus hookeri | reverse complement strand
AACCTAAGGTGAAATTTAGGAGCAAAACAACCTAATATGAAGATAAAATGAAAGCATTCACAATGGGCATTGTTTTTCGGACAAATAAATACGAAGTTAATCTTACCTTCCTTGTCAGCAGACCGTTGTGAACACACCACTTTGATGACTGATCGACAGTGCAGATTTAACGGTCACTTTTATCACATTTTACCCGCCAATATCCGCATGGCAATCATTGTTTCTCATACAGGCGGCATTAAGTTTGCCGCCACAAATAAGAGTATCGCTAAACAATGTTCTTAAGCCTTATTATTTGGTGTTAAAACCNGCCGCCACAAATAAGAGTATCGCTAAACAATGTTCTTAAGCCTTATTATTTGGTGTTAAAACCCACAGTGTCGACTGCGGGTACACTGTCGACTACTGGTGCATTTACCCTAATTTATATAAGAGCAAATTTTTTTTTTTACTGTTAGTTTAGGGTTTGTAATTGCTCGCCGCGGGAGGCTCTTGACCGCTGGCTGGGCCTCTCGTCGTACGAGTGTCTCTTACACCCTAATAAATGATTCGTAAAATTACCTTACCAATGTATACGAATAGTGAGAAAGTGCGAATGGTAAACTGATTTCCCCATACATCCATGGTACCGTTCCTACATTCGCTCACGGAACAGTCAAATGCGTAGTTAGTATGCATAGTATAGAAACGGTGCTCAACATTCCTATATTTGCAGTCTGATATGTGGTATTATTTCCATACAATGTATAGGTTAAAAACTTCCGTTACAGTTTAGGAAGTTTACCATACATTTTTTGGAGTGTAGCGACCACTGCCACCTATGCCCCTTTTGTTCAGGCACCTCCTCTATCACATGACAAACATCAGTAGGCCATGAAACCTAGGCAGCTCCTGAACGTCAGTGATTGAGCATTATATATCAGTTACTAACTACATGATGAAATATAACAAATGTTTTTTTAATTATTGTTCTTAGAACGATACAACTGGCATAATTATGGGTTGTGACTTTCCTGACCTGAGAATCTGTTACGTCGCATAGGGGAACTTTTTTGGTCCATTTTTAGGGAAGACAACATTTATTTTCTGTGTTGAACACGCGCGTAGCTGGCCCTCCTGCTAGGCCTCCAAGAAACCCACACAAACCTACGTTGCCGTAGAAACTAGGCACTACGCACACTCAGTCATGTTCTAGGCCTTGTTATAAAGACAGCATACTGCAACAATGCCTCATATAATTCTTAAAATTTAAGATTATGATGTAATGGTAGCCACATCGAATGGCTTATATTAAAAATGCACATTTTAAGAAATGCTAAGTAGTTTTCCTTCATTGTATCTTCGATAAACACTAAGTCACCCACTCAGCTGACGGTATACAGCCTTGAAACATATCTCGACCGTCAGTCACTATTCACTGTTGGCTGTAAAGTCTTCCCGAACAACACAAACCCTACTATCTGACTGAAAGGTGTTAACTTATTTTCGCCCGCGAATATCGCGTCATCCCACCACTCTTGTTCTTCCTGACCTGGTCTGATACAAAAGCTATACATTTCTTCCCGTCCTGATGAAACTTCAAACTGTTGCTGAATCCACCTGCTTCTCAAATTCATGTAGTAAATCTGCAGTAAAATTTTGTGCACTCAATGTCGGATTACGTGTTACTTTACTCAGTATTGGACGTCTCTGTCGTTATAGTTTAGCTTTCTTGGTCGCTGTTTGTATGAAAGGGTTTTTAATTCTATCACTAACATTAATTTTTATAAACTGTACTTATAAGAAAACTTCCTCCGATATAAGCACTTTGCTTGATGGCAGGTGATTTGAAGCTCAAAAGTTGCATTGCAGCCTGTACGTCCCATTTGAAGACACCAGTAACTAGTAACACGCAACGTTAGGTGAGCCGTATTCGCTTCTTCCTTAGATCTTGGCTGTGTATAATGTAAAACTCCTTTATCTACTGCTGGCGATTATGGCCGAATACTAATGTGGCTTGATAGGGGGAGTTTAAAGCAGTTAACTGGTACATAATGCAGATAATGCTATGTTGTATATCAATCATTCCTTTCGTTCATAACCATGTCTGATAATACTAAAATGTTATAACTACAATATTCGATAAAAACACACAGGAACAAATGATCTACCATTACCTTAGCTTTATGTATAATTCTAGACAATTGACGTGTATTTTAAGTCGTCACTAAACGTGCATGTTTGATCAGATATATAAATTCATGTTACCTTTTTTTAAGTTATACAAAAATTAAATTATATTTTTCATGGTTTTCTTTAAGACTTAAGTTCTTTTGAAAGAAAAAAAACTGATAGTTTTTGGCAACCCCAAACTAAGTTGCAGTTCTGTTTTTAACAAATAAAGACTGTTTCGAAGTTTCATAATTTCATCACAATACTTAATTTACATTTGTGATTATGAAGTTATGTAAACTCATAGAAAATATCAGCTATTTTTTCGTACTGCTTGAAACGCATTGAGTGACATGTCTCTCGCGTCAAAACTGAGACCGTTTATATTGCCGACACAGGTGTTTGTGTACCAGAATGAACAGTCACACTAAGAACTAAAGCAAACGTGCGTTGGCCTGTTTGAGATCGCTATCCCTCTTTCAGTAATTACGTTGAAACCGAAATCTATACAAGAGCGAATTTCTGCATGAGAAGTTAGGAAGATGAAAGTAGTGCAAGGAGAGTTATTGCAGTGTTGCGCTAATGTTTTGAGATCTCGGCGGTACAGCGCAGCTGCGAGCAGTGAAAGCGTTGAGTGCACGCCTCCCTTATTGGTGGCCACGCTCAGCCATGCCAGCTAGGGATTTTTCTGTTGGCCACAGCATTTTCCAGATTTCTCCCCCGCAACTCGCTATTTCTGGCCAGGCAAATTCATCACCATAATTACAAAGTGTTCGTCTTTTGTACTGGTTATCTTAGACATGGTTTCACGATGACAAACTTAACGGGGAAAAGGTAGTCATATATTGGAAGTTGTGATAACCAACACCTTCCCTATCACTCGGTAGCACTTAGAACGTTGACTCCTGCGTGTCGGCACGTGTTGATACCCACCCACAGTAAACCCCGCCCACTGACTTAAGCTGCGAAGTTGTGTACGAAAGGGGACACTTCACTTATTCCTGGCAGCAAAACGTCGTGTTTTCGACCCCATGTCGTGTACACAATATTGGCAAGCATGCAAGTGTCTGACCTCGCTCGTCAATTAGCTGCAGCACTTGGCTGGGCGTACTGACTAGTGCGTGGTGTGTGTACTGCTGCATGAAAGGTTCAGCTAGCTGCTGCAGCCGTGGTCCTGCCTGCGTCCACCATCGCTGCAGNGGTGTGTGTACTGCTGCATGAAAGGTTCAGCTAGCTGCTGCAGCCGTGGTCCTGCCTGCGTCCACCATCGCTGCAGTTGTGTATCCCCTTGATAGCGTTGTACACTTTCACATTCATGTTAAGACTCTGCTTCACACGCCATGTTGAAGTACTGGATTATAGCTTAATTCTGTTCTTTAAAGACGNTGGATTATAGCTTAATTCTGTTCTTTAAAGACTCTTATTTTGAAACTAAAACTGTATCTCTCTGGCAGTACGCGTTACGCTGTAGAACAAACATAAATTCTAAAATGTTTTCAAGTATTTATGACGTAATTAATGCTGTATCATGTTTAAAATCTCAAATATATTCTTGCCGTTTCACAATTACCAGATAACACGTAAATAGTGGTGACTACATTTGAAGGCATTTTTGAAATGCAAACATCCTCTAGTAAAAAAATGTTAAGTTATTTCTTTGGAAAGAGAGGTTATGGCACATAAATGTAAAATTCAACATGGCGGATGTAACTGGTAATGTTTGTAAAACATAGCTTAATTTTCTATCTGAAAGCTGTAATGTGTTTATAATGTCCACAATGTAATGTCTTGTATTTATTTAATGCCATGAATTGTGCTATTCCTGCCGGTATTTGTCGAGTCTCTTTAGTGTGCCTGCTTCCAGGCTTTTATGAACATGTCTTTGAAGTTCATCACACTTCTGTGACTTGCGCCCCACCACTGTGGTTATTGGCATCCTGGAAACCTCATAGTATCGCCGACAGGGGTCATGACAAAATGCAAATGGGTTGCAGACGAAAGTTTTGCTCTGCTATAAGTCGTTTGGGAGGTCGGGACTTCGATAGCTGCCGACTGCACTGCGAGCGAGTTTTCCCAACGTACTGTCACAGTTTAACATGTTCCTGCTTAGTTCCCCACGTGACGGGATGTTCATTAATATAGGATTTGAAGCTGCAGCTTGATACTGACATTTTGTAGACGTAGTATGATTATTTTTATATATCATCAGCATTAGAGGAATAAATATCTTTCGAGTATTGCGCCACCCCACCAGTAGTAGGAAAAGGAGAGTCCAGCATCAACTGGCTGCGTAGCCAAGGCTGTCATCTTGGATGACGTCACGCAGCAATCTCCTGCTGTCATTCCTCGTTAGAGGCGGCCATCTTGGAATCCCATTTTTTTCCTCCCTGCTATATCATTCCACCTCGGCACTTCACGCTCTTGCTTTCCGATTCCTTTTCTCCCGCACTTTCATTCCGAATATTTTCTCACGCTCTTTCATTCCGATATTATTGTGTTTCTCATGCTGTGGCGTTCCATACTCACGTCTGTTCTATCCCTTTGGACGTTTTCTCATATTCCTTCTGGTAACACTGATATTTCTCTTTTGTGTTTTTTGTTTCTCATGCTCTCTCATTCCTTCCTGCCTCCCGTACGTTGTATCCCTGGAATGGTTTCCTCATATTCCTTCCAGTATGTATTATTTTCTCTCGTCACCAACTTCTCTTGCTTTTCACGCCCTCCATCGCCGTCGACGTCGTCTGCTCTAGGTGGCCATAATTGATTTCCTCACCCGCCACCAGAGTGTGCTAAGGTGTTTTTTACGTCCTACATCTTTAATTTCTGAGTCTGCCGCCATATTTAATTTCCACGCCCGTCAACAGCGTGTGTGAAGTTCTAAATTTGGAGGCTAGGGGTCCTGATTTCGGCGAGGCCATGTTTTGCATGCGAGTTGGTTCACTCGTCTTCAGTAAGGGTGCGCTAGCATTGGAGAGGTGATTTCAAATGGTGGCCGCCAGGAGCGCTGGGAATTTTTTTTTAGGTGTTTCGGAACTCAATGAAGGAGGCATGCGGGATCGTACCGGCACCTCTTGGGTCGCCAGTCCGGCGTTTTGACCACACGATCACCATTGCATGTGAAGTGTTAAGAGATGAAATGGTGTATAAACGCGCATCGGCCAACGTACTCGCCAAACAGTAAACATGTAATCGTGAAAGAGATTGCCATTGCATGGTTATGAGAAGAAATACTCGCATCGGCCTACACCATCTAGACAAATTTATCGCATAAGAAACAGCAGACATGCGTGCGTGCGCGCACGCACGTACACACACTTCTTATATGTGTAAAAGGTTTACTTTAATTCCCGCGCTCACCACCTGAATACTGAATGGCGACGAGGGGACGAGCTGGCATACTCGCGGGTTTTCTCATATTCCTTCGGTCTCCTTTCACATGGTAACCTGGTAGGCGCGAGTCTATGCTCTATCATTGCACTTTTGTTTTCTCATATTACTTCTGGTCTGCTTTCAGCTAGCATCCTCGCAGGACCCACCTTGGTTTTCTCATACTCCTTTAGGTCTTCTTTCACCTGACGTCCTGGTGGGGGTAGAATCTCATGCTCTGTCATGCCACCCGTACGACACGAAGCTAAGCCTGAACACACGCGCTAGCCTGGAGTCGCACCGCACGTGTCAAGTACGCCCTAAGGTTACTTATAATCATAGTTGGCTGTAATTTCCGAACCATTTAAGATACAGTCACCAAATTCATAATATAGGTATCACCCCCAACAACGAAAAGGGTCTCATGGTAAAATTCCCAGCGGTCCTAACCGCCAACTGTAGAACTTCACAAACTTTGGTGGCGGGCGCGGGAATCAAAGACGGTGGTCGTAAAAGGAAATATCGTAACACACTCTGGCGGCGGATGCGGGAATCAATGATAACCGCCTACAGCAGACGACTGGCGGCGGGAATTCATGATGGACGCCTACAGCAGACGACGTTAACGACAACTAAATTGGTTGACGCCAGAAGCAGGAGAGAGAGAAGAACGAAAATAAAGGAAACCGGGAGGAATATGAGGAAGGGCACCCCCCCCCCCCAATTTTCAAGGGATAGAACGGATGAGAGGCAGGAAGGAATGACAGAGCACGAGAAAAATATAACATTGCAATGAAAGAGCGGTTGAAAACGAATCGGAATGCAAGAGCGTGAAGTGTCGAGGTAGAATGATTGAGCAGGAGGTTGCCGCGTGACCTCATCGAAGGTGACCGCCGGCTCGTCCGCATCCAGCATCCTGTTGGCGCTGAACTCTCTTTCTTACAGTTGATGACACTACACATGTATATGCTTGCCACTTAGAGATACGTGGCGATCGCAAGAACTATGATACTGCAGTGAAACAAGTTTGTCATGTACCAAGGTTGTTCATAAATAATATTTTTGTTAATAAAAAAACTTGGATCCAAATAATATTACTAAAAATATTCTTACAGTTAATTATGACAATGCAACTTTTTCTTTCAATTTTGAAGTGCCAACAAAAATGTCATAATATATGTTCACCATAATAAAACTGACCAAGGACGAAGTTTTACAAATTAAATTACAAAATCTTTTGTCACATATTTTACTTCAGAAAAAAATGCCCTTTTCATCTTTACGTTTAAATTATACATTAGTGACTGCCATTTTGGAATGACAATATTTAAATGGTATTTATTGTGACCAGTGTGGGGTAAGTAGGAATATTCCTTCTCGTCGCGAACTCAGCGCCTGCGCTACAGGTAGCTGTTTGCATACACGACCGACAACTTGTCGAAATGGTAATTATCACATTCATCCGTGGCGGCAATAAGAATTTTAATCTCTAGTTTGTATCCAAATTACCCACAATAATCGTGTGATGTTTATATTTTAATGCATGATAGTATGACTTAAACCCCGATAGATTACTTCTCGTAAACTTGGGGCCTGGACGACAGATTTGAACGGCCGAAGGTAGTTACTGCCTACATCTTTTCGTCCTTTCGGATTGTATCTTTACTTTAACTTTCACAGTTTTTTATACTCAATATTTACTTCTTTCTACTGTGCCGTATTCTGTTCTTTTTTCTTGTCCGGTTTTCTACCGGCTCCCTGGTAAAACCTGCCCTCTTAGCTAGTCAGTAAAGACTGCAACTTTTCAGTTTTTACCCGAGCTGTACTTGGCACGGCCGTCAGCTCGTCTTCTTGCCGCACCGAGACTCACCGGTGTATGGATGAAACTCGGAACGACCTCAAATCGGCAAGTGATTTGAGGTGGTCTGTCAGCGCAGTATGCGTTCTGTTACACGTCAGTTGATCTGACAACGAAGTGTGAATGTGGTGAAGACTTGCGCCTTCAGTGCCCTACTACAGTCCAACACTTTGCGTCAGCCCATCTCCGAGGGTTTTCCGTCTGCATCTACTCAGGATGTGGTATATCAGCTACAGCCACCACGAGTCATATTTCAGCGGGACGATCTTGGGGCCAACCGATCGTCGTGCGGTAATGCTACATGACACTAATGTCTGTTACTATGGGCTGTGAATGTGGATACAGGCTTGGCGAACAAGCGTTGTGGTTACAGCATGTAGTGGGCCGAGGTGAAAGCGACCTGCGACGCCTATATCCACGTCTCGGCTGCCCTATACGGCCGGCCAAGTACGGCGAGCTTAGTTTGTCTCTCCTTACCTGAGCGTCGACCATAACCTCGTCTCGCTGCTACTCCTCCGTCACGAGTGCCTCCAGGCGGATGATACTGTGGAGCTGGACCTCTTGTCGCCAGTTGGGTCTCGTCTCGTGATTGTGGCCGTTACCTGCAGCTGACGCTTCAATTAAAGCCTTGAAAATGTTCCTTGCTCATAACTGCATGTACAGTTAAGATGTTTACACACTTAACAACTTTCATTAAGCAATAGAACTTACAAAAATATTTCCGTCGCATTGGCTCAGATTGAAGTATAAATAATGAAGTTGCTACTTACTGCGCAAGTTTCACAGTAGGAAAAATATCGGAAACTAGAAAAATAAATTCTCAAGTCTTAAATTTATCCAACCACAGGTGAGCACGCATTTTTAAATTAACACATGCATATTTATATTTTGATTTCAAATAACGAACTTTGAAGATTTATTCCTGTTTGTACAAGAAATTCGGCAGACATTTTGGATGCCACTTGTTAGTGAACCTTTGCGGTACTTGGGTGAAACCGTATCTGTTTCGAGCTTTCCCTTCCTTTTTAAACGCAAAATAAATGTCTGTAATATTAGTACCACATAGTAAATAAAAATACAATAAAGAGCAGTAAGGAATCGTATTTCCATCCATGCTTTCACACAGTTCACCCTAGAAAGTTCTAGTGAAATTGGTTTCGAAGCTTCGCCATACTAAATATATAATGTGTCTGGTATTGTGATGTAAAGCAGACCTATTTGGCCGTAGTGAAGTGGTACGTGTGAAGAAAGTTTAGAAAAGAAGTGTAAAATAGGGTTTTCAAATGTGTTCAATTGAGAAATGTGTAGTTCCGTAACGTGGCAGTAGTAGGCGTGAACGTCGTCCGTCGAGAATAATGGTTTTCCATGTGCAAGAGGACGTGTGTAAGCGTCGGCAGCAGAGAAATGAGATTCCATCCAATAGGCCCACGCCGGCGGCCCCTTGTCGCCAAGTAGAGACGTAGGTCGCTACTGTGCCTGGACCTGGCATGTAAAGCAGGCCACGAGTGTTGCCGTGTTCGGCGTCTCCCGGGCTGACGTCTTTCCCTGGCTGGCTGGTGCTTGTGTGGAGCGTCGAGCATCACTAGCCACGCACTATCACCTGCCTCTTCATCTTTCTGCAGCCCGATATCTTCAGGTTAAGGGCTAGGTGTATCAGCCATCTGCGATATACGTCATGTTTTCTCGATTCCCTCGTCCTTTCATTCCGGCGCTTCTCCACACTCAACTGGCATCACCCTCATCGGCTCTTAAGACATCGATGTTAGGAGACGCCCAAATCTCTTCACTCACTCACTCACTTTATTGGTGCTCGACAGCGATTATCAGTAGTAGTTTTTGGCAGTTTTGTTCACAGTGTGAAAGAGGATGCCTCCAAGAACTGTGAGGTTACTACGGCAATGCTCACAGATACCAGTTGTCCCCATACTTTATCATATCAAAGACAAAGAAAATTATGTAGTCCTTGATACAGGCCACAACTCCTGAATGTCCGAGATATCGACCCCACAATGAGGACCCTGCTCTAGAGGAGATGTTACGCCATGTAAAAAAATAAACCTTGCCAACGGGTGACGCCGCTTCCGAAAGGTGAAAAGGTGTCGCCCTTGAAGTTCCTTGTTCCTAGGCCTTTAACACGTCTGATACCTCAGCCTCAACCTCTACATCGCTCTATTATTTGCAAGCGCATCTTTTGAGTACGCAGGGCTCCAAATAACATTTGAACACCGCACACTAATAAACTGTCTTTCTTCCGCACAAAAAAAAAAAAAGCATAACATTTAAATTCTGTGCCCCCTCCCCTTTTATTTTTCCCACTGCGAATGTGTCTCAGCTAAACTTTTCTGGTCACAGTTTTCACGCCAAACTAGGAATCAACATTTTGCTCACTCCAAACACAATTAATCAGAGGTTTATCTACCATATGAATATCACGACTGCTGCATAAAAACTTAGATTGGGAAAAAAATCTCAGGAAGTCTAATGTAACCAAAATAAATTCATACGAAATTTGACATAACCTACACAGTCCGCGTATCAAAATATGAATTTTCTGTAGTTATGAGTAGAGCACGGGAGATTAAACCTTGGTATACGACCAGCGATATCGTCCGGCACGATTCCCACATACGAAAATCCGGGAGCGACCCCGCCGGGAATCGAACCTGGTTCGCCTAGGTGGGAGGCGAGCACCAGTAAAGTTGAGAAGTCATGGTTGTAACTCCCCGTCTTCTGAGGGAAAGTAGTGCACTCCGAAGCCTAGAAAGAACTCGCAGTCCCTCCTGATGTCGCCATAGTCGAGTCACCACATAGTTCACAAACAGCACATTCCATTTCACATGAGTTGCTGACCTGACATGCTAAACTGAACAACTTCGCGATCACTGTCTGCGGGGACTGAGCCCTACAGACTTAGTTACCTTGCCTCGTGTTTGATGGGGAGGAGTGGCAATGTATTTGGCAAGAGAGAGCGCATTGTGCAAGTAATACCATCCGACCAATAACATAACTCTTTTCTCTTTGCTTACTGATAGTGCACCTTTGTTAATGTGTCTGGTAATTGTTGGGAACTCTCAGGCTCTGAGCTTAGTCAGTTGTTTAATACATCATGGGGAAATTGTATACTGGAATGAAACCAACACTATGCTCTATACGCAGCTAATCCATTGCAAATTTAGCTTGGGGTACTGCAGTAAAAACAGGAGCAGAACTTTGCCAGTTACTCAGTACCATTTGAAGCGAACGTAGAAATGTTTTTAGAAGTTATCAGATGCTTAGTGCTAATCTCCAACTTGTTCCAAATAATTTCCAGGATCTATAAATTTTTTGTAAAAAATATGCTAGAGCTAGAAACACAGATGGCTGTACCGGGAATCGAACTCAGCACCTTTAGAATGCAACTCC
This sequence comes from Clitarchus hookeri, assembly GCA_002778355.1. NCBI lineage: Eukaryota > Metazoa > Arthropoda > Insecta > Phasmatodea > Phasmatidae > Clitarchus > Clitarchus hookeri. Next base: position 283,863 of record NQII01002086.1, on the reverse strand, counting down.
GGCGTGTTTCCAGTGCCTTACCTCGACTCGTTTCCTGCTTTCACGCCACCGAATTGGTTTCAGATAGTTTGGTCGCCAAAGTGTGTGCGTGTGTGTGTGTGCGTGCGTGCGCGCGCGATTTTGAGTAGTGACAGTGACGATATCATTGAATGGTGTAACGGTAAAGATAAAGTGGTGCCGATGCGCGTGGGGAGTTGCGTGGTGTCCTGATCAGTGGCAGACGAGGTACGAGATGTGTGGTCGGCAGGTAGCGCGTCGATAAGCTGTGCAAACAGTTCCTCATTGCGGCCTGTCAACGTCTTCGAGGAGTGATGTACTGCAGTCAGCCCTCCTCCCGACCATTCTCTCCCAGCGAGTGAAGCAGACACTCCCTACACCAGGGATTACCTACCTTTTTATATTTGCGGCACCATTATCCACTTAAATCTTGGCCTTTTTTTTATTCGCTGTCAAATATTTTTCTCATTTTATTTTGAATTGAAAGTAAAATATAAGAAAATAATTTCAAAGAACTTTTGTTAATGTTTCTACTCACCTGTTACTGATATAAGTAAAAATACAAATACATTTATATAAAACAGGCGTATGTACGCATGCACCAACTCGAATATAAAATCAATTGACTTCTAGGAAAATAAGACAACCAAAAAGTGAGATCTTAAAAATTTAATTTTAGTATTGGGGTGAGAGTTCATCATTAGATTTAATTGTTGACAGCACAACACTCGTATCACCCTTAAGACACGAATTGTAGTAATTCGTATTTTATTTCGCCGTATGTGGGTCGGTCTAGAAACAATTACTGCTTGCCATTCATGTACCGTTTGAATATTTTGTTTCGCCGTCTTATTGAGACTAAACGAGAAAACTTTCATTTATTTGTTTAGTTTCATGATTTTGTAATAAAATATTTTTAGTAGGTACTTCAGCATACCAAGCTCGAGTTAAATCTTTTTAATGGTGCCAGTATATGGCATACAGTGCTATAAGGGCAACACTGCTGCTTGAAAATGAGACTGCTTTATAAATATTGTTTCAAATCATCTGGTGTATATAAGAGTTCGTGAGGGATGGAATTCTTGATGAAAATAAAATAACTGAATTTAATTTCCCGAGTTATTTACAATAATGTTTTAAAATGCATACAACTGTTGTTTACAACATTAAACTATTTACTTCTACTATTAAAATTAATTCTCATTGGGTGCAATATTTAATGCCCATCTCAGTACTAATTTGAAGTCCTTATCACGGTCTTTATACTTGCTACAGTCATTTAATCCGCACGTATTATTAACACACATTCAATCAAACTGTCTATTGTCATCATTCCAAATGCCTGTCACTCACGCAACCAGTGCCACATTCCCCCGGTCAGTTCCACTTGCTACTGTACAGATGCTCGCAACTTTACTCGCGCTGGACTCTGTCGTCACCTTTCTTAGCTTCGCTGGTTTCGCACATCTGGCGCTCATGGTCGTACAAGGTTCCACACACTCGACTCAGGCCCACCACGGCTTATATAGATCAGCCGACCCAATCCATGTCCAGAACATTCTTGCAACGATAATCCAAGTCCTTAGAGGACAGGAGGCTGCACTATCATCGATAGGCTTAACGCGGTAGCGGCACGCGTCAGTAATCCGCGGCGACTCCGTGTGTATCTCTGCCGTGCGTGCTCTTCTCCCTTTACCGATGATGGCCTTGGAACAATGGGCCGGCACACAATTGCTACGCGGCGGTTCATACCGTTGATGCCGTTGAGTACCGTGCCTTGCCCGCCCAGTGGGACTTGTCAAGGGAAGGACGCAGAGCGGCAGCATGTAACGATATATTAGGTAACGTTCATTCCGTGGTTTGTATGCAAAATGTGGTGATTGGTTGAGGTAACTGCTTCCAACATGGCGTATTAGATGAAATTGGATTCAATCGGGATTAATTATCAGACATGTTCATATTATGAAAGTAAAAATGTTTTTAACATAAAAAATTACTTAATTCAAGCCGCTTGTAATGCGGTTAATTCGTTTTAAAATTTGTAGGGATTGGTTTTCTTAATTGATGGACGATGATGGTTAAATATTATTCCAGGTGGCACTAGTTTACAAAATTACGTATTAAAGCTACAAATAAGTGAATTTATTGCTCACCTATGTATGTGTTGATGGAATGTAAAGTTTGGTTGAAATACATCTAGTTTTTTAGACATAGCATACTAACAAAATATATAACTTAAAAAAATTGTTAACAAGCTGTAAATTTACGCTGAATGTCCCAAATTGTTGCATTTGGGCAAATCCCAAAAAATCAAGTAATTTGAGGGATAATTGTGTAATAAAGATAAATTTTGCTAGAGTGCAGGCTGTGAGCGATCGCTAAATCATACATACGGTTTCGACGAACATCATCCCCAGTAGCCAAGTGAAAGATGACAATTATATCTTAACATCGTTTGCAGACCAGTGGAAATTATAGGTGCGACCTAAAACAAAGGATTTTTTTCATAATTTGCATACATTTGATTTTATATTTTCTCATTAATTACGGAGGTAAGCCTAAAATATGAGAAATAACTCTTATTACATATATGTTAGTATAATATTTTATTTTCAACTTACGATAAACAGCTTCTGCACTCGGTGTAATTTCAGACTTGCCAGGTCCTGGACAGAGCGATGCTTCGTGGGAGTGCACTAATAGGGCTGCAGGGGTTGTGATGCATGTGATTTGATTTTACATATTCAACTTCAATTGTAAAAAATAAAGGTAACTGTTCAATTTTGAGGTAGTGTAATGTTAATACGAAACTAGTGAAAGTAGCATTTACATTATTTACACATACGGTGGCTCACATTAATATTCGGCCACCGATGATTATCGCAGTTTCATGACCTTATGTTACATTAGAAATGAAGATAAGCACAAAACATATTGCACAATCATTCGTGTGTGCTTTAAATGAAATGCAATAGTAGCCAATAACTGAAATGAGCAGTGCAAGTTAATGAAACACAATATTTTGCCCTTGCATGCTTCATAAGTACGCCACTTTAATATTCGGCCAGTTGTGGTGGACGCATGGCACAGGCATGATGCACATTGCGTTCGTAGCTCGTGTCATTCCCTGCACGCTCTCTGCGCTGAGAGGTTCTATTGGGCAGCTCTGTTGGCTGCGTCAGTCAGGCAAATGGGACATAGGGGCAAGAATACAACGTTTGAACAGCGGCAGCTGGTAATTTTTCATCATGCAAAGAGGAAATCTCAACGAGAAATTGCGGAGTACTTGAATCTGCCGAGGTCCACTGTCGGAGACATCATAAGAAGGTTTCAGAAGTAAGACAGAATAGATTCGGTACCTCATAAATGCCAGCCAAAGAAACTAAGTGAGAGAGAAGAACGTCTAGTAATCAGGAAAATAAAGAAAGATCGAAAAATAGTACTTGCAAACGTACCACGGAGGTACTCAATGAATTTGGAAAGAACGACCATCCAGAAAACATAAAACGAGTTATCAGAAGAGCAGGATATGATGGCAGCGTATCTAGAAACAAGTCTTTCATTAATGAGGCAAATAGAAGAAAAGACTTACGTTCGCAAAAGACCACGTTGACAAAGATGAAATCTGGTGGAATGATGTTATTTTTGTTGATGAGACGAAATTGAATGTGTTTGGTTCAGATGGCAGGGTAACAGTATGGCGCAAGCCAAATGAGGAGCTAAAACCTGGGAACATACAACCTACTGTGAAAACAGTGGAGGTAGTATTATGATCTGGGGCTGTATATCTTCAGCAGGTGTTGGAGAGGCTGTACGTGTCGACGGAACAATGAAAAAGGAAGACTATCTCAACATCCTGAAAGCAAACCTACACAATAGGGCTGATAATCTGGGCATTGGGAACACGTTTAAGTACTACCAAGATAATGACCCAAAACGAAAGTCGTACATTGTCAACAGCTGGCTTTTGTATAACTGTCCCAAAGTCATTAAAACACTTCCTCAATCGCCAACCTGAATCCCATAGAAAATCTGTGGGATGAACTCAAAAGAAAACTGCGTACTACAACAATTAGGTCCACAAAAGAATTAGAGAAAAGGTTCAAGGAAGAATGCAGTAAGATTGCCTCCGAATGTACCAGGAAAATAATTGCTAATATGCCACAACGCCTGCGAGAAGTAAATAAACAGAATGGCCATGCTACCAGGTACTAAAAAACTGCTTATTTAGTTTGCAAAGAGGTCTGTGTTTGTGTTTGAATGATGATGGCCGAATATTAAAGTGGCGTACTTATGCAGCATGGGATGACAAAATCATATTGTTTGTTAAGTTGCATTGCTCATTTTCGTTATAGGCTACCGCTATATTTCATTTAAAGCGCACAAGAATGATCGTGCGATATGATTTATGTTTATCTTCATTACTAATGTAACATAAGGCCATGCAACTGCAATAATCATAGTTGGCCGAATATTAATGTGAGGCACTGTAGCTGTCTTTTGGAAATCATCGCCGTCGCTTTGGGTGAAATAACTCGCATTCCACATCATCGGCAACGTCCTCACACTGCTCGTCCAATAGAGTGCTCCTATTCCCTATTGTCGTCTACCACTTGTGCAGCATTGACGCACCCATCCCCTGCACAGTCGCCATACAGGCGATCGCTTGAGACCAGCTCTTCGACACAAGCAATGCACATTCGCAGTCCGATATCCAGTTGCAGCTTATTTGTCTCTTAATTATTTCTAGTGCAGCTGATCGTAATGTCGGTACGGTGATATGCTCGCCATCGACCGCTTTCCAGCCCTACTCATTTGGGTAGAAGATGGACACTACACCAGAACTGCATTTGTAGGTACACACGAAGACTGTTCTCTGTTCTCTTGTAACTGCTGTAGGTGGTGGGAGAGCAGAGTGATCGAACTGTTGGTTTGCAGTCTGTCGCTCATTAGTTCTTCTGTACAGATTTAAATGTGTTTTATTGAGAATGTCGTTTGGACTTACGCCATAGAAATACCATGAAAGCTTCGCCTGCTGCTGCAAATTAATCTTGTGATATTCCAGTAACATTGAAAGGATGAGCCAAAACTATGGACATTAGTGCCTTCAATTTTCGTAAATGCCTTTACCAATGAATTGAAATGGTTTGAAGTAAGAAATTTGTTTACTTTTCTGTTGGTGGTGGTTTAGGTTAATGTAGGAAACAAAATAACTTATTTTGATATTGTTCAGGGACAAATGTTAACTTTAAATGGCGATAGTCCAGAATTACTATATGGTCGGAGACAACTGTCTGCTACCAGGGTCTTGGTTTAGGTGGCATACTTTTTGTCCATTGGGCACCTCTGTGGCCCAAGTGAGTAATTATTTATACATTTGTGTGATAGCAGCTGCATTAACTGTTGAAACAGATATATTTGAAAATACTTATATTCAACAATTATTTAACCTGGTAACTGGAAAAATTAATTATTCAAATCCAGCTCTCTGGCTTCTATTAACTGCCGGAGAGAATTATGACGACTGCGAGCATCGGTGCAGTTGAGAATGAGACCGCCGCGACTGGCTGAATTGTTTAACTGGATGTGTGAGTTCAAGACATTTGGAATGGTGGCAAAATACAGACTGAACATGTGTAAATAATGAGTGTGAATCCGTGACCGTGACGGTATAATTTTATGGTGTAACGGTAAATATAAAGCTGTGTGACACCCCCGTCTCAATCGTAGCCAAGAATTTTTTTGCAGCGCTTGTAATATGGTCGCAGGAAAGCGAGGGAGACCGCGGCAGGTGCGCGAGTAGCACGTGTCCCCATCCTACTGACGTGCTGGCCGCCGCCCAGCAGCAAGTGTGCCTGGCCTGCCTCACTGGTGTTCGCCGTGGTATTGATTGTACTGCTCGCTCTCGTTCGGCGCTGCTAGTTGAGGTTGCCGCCGCTAGGTCGCAGCGCGCGTTCTCGCCTGGCTGCCTCCGCTAGATCGCAGCGCGCTTTCTCGCCTGGCGCCGCGCGGCGGTCTCATATGCTGCGGTTGGGCATTATCGAATGATCCAAATAATCGAATGATCCTTAATCGAGTAATTCAAATAATCGAATGATTCCACAATCGAATTATCACCCTATAACAGATTGATCTGCCGCGAACAAAATTAACCGAATTAGAAAACATTTCAGTTACGTTTTTAGCAGTTGCTCATTCATTACTTGAAACTGCCATACATAAGTAAGCAGAGGTTAACAATAGGGAATTCTAATTTATATAAGTTAATTTTAAAAGGACCAAACATGCAAGCATAATATTATTGGCAACACTGGATTTCTAAGAAAAATATAGGGGAAGAAAGAGGGGAAAACAGCTTCGAAGGATCAAAAGGTTTCGTTGTGGGAGCATTTCGATACCAAGGTCAGTCTATTAAAACTACAACTACTCCAGCAACGACTGCCACACTCCGAACAAGCAATATTTAAAGCAACCCTCCGTATACCGCAAAACCGATCCCTTAAAATTTTGAGAAGCCAATAAATATTTGTATCCTGAACTGTAGACATTACTAATGAAATGCCTCAGCGTGCGGGAAACTTCAGTCCTTCAGAGCGAGTGTCTCAAAAGTGGACCAATTGGTCAGTGATTTCCGCAGTAGATTGGCGTGTTCAAATGTAAATTTCATTCTGTTCNTGTCTCAAAAGTGGACCAATTGGTCAGTGATTTCCGCAGTAGATTGGCGTGTTCAAATGTAAATTTCATTCTGTTCTAAACAGTAATTTCCAGAATTTACATTGTTGTTATTGCAACATTTATTATTCCTTAATGTGAAACCATAAACTTTTTATATAATACAGCCTGACTGAAGGATAACTTGTAAAACAAAAAACCTGTATATAAATGTAATAAACATTTGTGTGGGTAAAACTGGTGTACATTATTTTGTTTACCTATTTGTTCTTTACTTCATGACTAGCGACGCGGTCCGGCTTCGCCCNCCTAAACAGTAATTTCCAGAATTTACATTGTTGTTATTGCAACATTTATTATTCCTTAATGTGAAACCATAAACTTTTTATATAATACAGCCTGACTGAAGGATAACTTGTAAAACAAAAAACCTGTATATAAATGTAATAAACATTTGTGTGAGTAAAACTGGTGTACATTATTTTGTTTACCTATTTGTTCTTTACTTCATGACTAGCGACGCGGTCCGGCTTCGCCCGGGAACAATTTAGTTTTTACAACGATACACTAATAAATAAATCGTGAAAAGACAATTACAATATTATATGATAGTAGTTTACTAATTCACTATCATATACAACATACATGCCACCTATGATTATCGCGGTTTCATGGCCTTGTGTTACATTAGTAATGAAGATAAACATAAATCATATTGCACAATCATTCTTGTGTGCTTTAAATGAAATATAGCGATAGCCAATAACGAAAATTAGCAATGCAACTTAACAAACAATATGATTTTGTCATCCCATGCTGCATAAGTACGCCACTTTAATATTCGGCCATCATCATTCAAACACAAACACAATCCTCTTTGAAAACTAAATAAACAATTTTTTAGTACCTGGTAGCATGTCCATTCTGTTTAATTACTTCTTGCAGGCGTTGTGGCATATTCGCAATTATTTTCCTGGTACATTCGGTGGCAATCTTACTGCATTCTTCCTTGAACCTTTTCTCTAATTCTTTGTGGACCTAATTGTTGTAGTACGCAGTTTTCTTTTGAGTTCATCCCACAGATTTTCTATGGGATTCAGGTTGGCGATTGAGGAAGTGTTTTAATGACTTTGGGACAGTTATGCAAAAGCCAGCTTTTGACAATGTATGACTTTCGTTTTGGGTCATTATCTTGGTAGTACTTAAACGTGTTCCTAGTGCCCAGATTATCATCCCTCTTATGTAGGTTTGCTGTCGGGGTGTTGAGAAAGTCTTCCTTTTTCATTGTTNTGCAAAAGCCAGCTTTTGACAATGTATGAACTTTCGTTTTGGGTCATTATCTTGGTAGTACTTAAACGTGTTCCTAGTGCCCAGATTATCATCCCTCTTATGTAGGTTTGCTGTCGGGGTGTTGAGAAAGTCTTCCTTTTTCATTGTTCCGTCGACACGTACAGCCTCTCCAGCACCTGCTGTAGATATACATCCCCAGATCATAATACTACCTCCACTGTTTTCACAGTAGGTTGTATGTTCCCAGGTTTTAGCTCCTCATTTGGCTTGCGCCATACTGTTACCCTGCAATCTGAACCAAACACATTCGATTTCGTCTCATCAACAAACATAACATCATTCCACCAGATTTCATCTTTGTCAGCGTGGTCTTTTGCGAACGTAAGTCGTTACTTTTATTTGCCTCGTTAATGAAAGGCTTCTCTCTAGATACCCTGCAATTATATCCTGCTCTTCTGATAACTCGTCGTATGGTTTCTGGATGGACGTTCTTTCCGCATTCACTGAGAACCTCCGTTGTAAGTTTGCAAGCACTAATTTTCGATCTTTCTTTATTTTCCTGATTACTAGACGTTCTTCTCTCTCGCTTAGTTTCTTTGGCTGTCGTTTTGAGGTACCGAATCTATTTTGTCTTCCTTCTGAAACCTTCTTATGGTGTCTCTGACAGTGGACCTCGGCAGATTAAAGTACTCCACTATTTCTCGTTGAGGTTTCTTCTTTGCGTGATGCAAAATTACCAGCTGCCACTGTTCAAACGTTGTATTATTGTCCCTACGTCCCATTTGCCTGACTGACGCAGTCAACAGAGCTGCCCAATACAATCTCTCAGCGCAGAGTGCGTGCAGGGAATGACACGAGGTAAGAACGCAGTGCCTTATTTATGGTCATACCAAAACAAACTCTTATTGGAAATTGGACTGTTTTAAAATTAAAAGACAAATCCGAGGGAAACAGTGGTATTTTAGGCATTAAAACAGTTTCTCCAGTACCGCAGCCAGTTAGAATAGTGGCTTCAATAAAATAACTTTTTAAACTTTTTATTTGTATTTGAGTCCCGTTGCATAATTTCTGTGGATTTATATTTCGCAATAAAATTATTGGAGCTCCAACTTTTAAAATCAATTTGTGTGGTGGCATGCTAGAAGGATTCAATGAATTAATAAATTCTGTGTGATAGTGCACAGCTTCTTCACTGCCGAGTACTGTATCTACTGAGTAATATACTTGTGTTTGCGAATTTAATTTTGTGAGCACTAATTCATTATTTTTTTCGACGTTCAGCAGCAGTCTCCCTTTCTCTTTGCAAAATATTCCTTTCTCGGTTATTAGTCAACCTAGATTCTCTTTCTTGTTCACTTTCATTTGCCTGTGATAAACGTAATCGATTTCTTCAGAATAAACTTTTTCACAATACTTTTCATAACTTTAAAGTATTGGCTATAATTGTATGCTATAAAGGACATTACTTTTCTACATTAAACAGTTTTAATTATGAATTAATTTATTTTGATAAAGATTAAGTTCTGTATGTTTAGAAAAGATGAATTTTAAGTTTGTTTTTACTGCGTAATTTAAATTGTAAATACGCTTATTACTACCTATCTTTTAAAGATAGATAATATGCCACCGCTAATTTTTTGTAGATAATTTAATTTTCACAATTCTTTCGTACAATATTTTGTTATACACTGAAGAGCAAAAAAAAACTGGTATAGGCATGCGTATGCAAATAACAGAGGCATGGAACCAATCGGAGTAAGACGATGCGGTCGGCAGCTAGATCGGTTACTGCAGCTACAATGACAGGTTATCAAGATTTAAGTGAGGTTGAACGTGGTTTTATAGTCGGCGCACGGGAGATGGGACATAGCATCTCCGAGGTAGCGATAAAATTTGGATGTTCGTGTACGACCATTTTACGAGTGTACCGTGAATATCGGGAATCCGGTAAAACATCAAATCTTCGACATCGCTGCGGCCGGAAAAAGATCGTGAAAGAACGGGACAAACGACGACTGGCGAGAATCATTAAACGTTACAGACGTGCAACCCTTTCTCAAATTGGCGCAGGTTGGATTTGTGGACTGCCTTGCAGGATTCATGGTGTGAATTGCCTCCTGCATACCTTCAGACATTAGTCGAGTCCATGCCACGTCGTCTTGCGGCTCTTCTGCGAGCTCGGGGGGTGGGGGGACATTACACTATGTTAGGCAGGTGTAATAGTTTTTTTGGCTCTTCAGTGTATCTCTAAAGGATTATGCAGCGCATTCCATGAGGGCGCTCTGGCGGCAAGCTTTTCCCGACTTGATTCACTAACACCGGTAATGCTCAGTTCCCATAAGTGCTAGGGCAATTTTTAATACACCCAAACCGTCCTCGATAAATACAGATCATAACAGTAAAAACTGCATCCAAATCCGTTCAGTGGTTCTCGATGTTATGGGCAGTCATAAAGACAGACAGACAGACGCGCGCCAGGGACTTCTTTTTATACTATGTATTGATTCTTTTACTTTCAAATAATCAATAATTATATCACCATAAATTGTCAGTGTTTTTGTGTATTGTTCATACATTGTTATTATTATGTGTGTTAGATTTATGATTTATATTAGAATTATTATGATAATAAAAAATTACTAATAACAAATGCTTGGTCACAAATAATTTTATGGTATACCAAATAATATTTTAGTGCAGCAAAATGTTGGCCGAAATATAGTAAATTGAAGTGTTCAGAACGACTGTTTGTGCCCCAGTAGTTTCATTTGTATGGAGACCTGGCAACAGCGCATGCCGCAGGGACTGCGGAATGGCAGCGGACTTTGGTTAACGGTAAACTGTACCTTATATTGTGGAGAGGGGCATAAAGCAATAAAAAACGTGTTCTTACAAGCACCGGCAAACACAAAGTTGTGTGTGACAACTGACAGATAAACACAGAACGATACATGTATTTTCACTTTCCTCCCTCCTGTCAGGGTAGCGACGTGAGTGTTGTACGACTATGGAATGATCAATCGATCACTGGGCACTCACCATTAGCTGCCTTCGAGTGACGAGGTGAGTGACGAGTAGTAGGAAGTAGGACTGAAATGTGGCGATCGCTCGGTTTAAAACATCCGAATGACAAGTACGAATAATCGATCACTCAAATGGTCTTCATAATGTAATATTTCGAATTTCGTCACTCGATTATGCCCATCCCTAAATTCGCTACTGCGTCCAAACCCAGCTGTCCGGCTCGCGCTGTTGAGCACCCTCTTCTTTATTGGTCATTTATTACCCCGTCTCAAAGACGATATAAGAGAAATACCTATAAGTCAATGCTAACATTTGCTATAGGCTTTTCACAGTAAAGTGAGCAGTTTTGAAAGCCCTCTCATTTGGAATAATAGTCAATGAATATATTTTATTTTAGTATTAGGAGTAGTGCGGTGGAATATACACACTGTATTTATTACTTGCATGGCAATGTTTATTTTAAAAGGGTGGTTAAATGGTAAAAAAAAAATAGCTGGAAGAAAAAGTAACTAGGGTCTTAAAAGATCTCACTTATCGTGAACAGTCTATACCAAAGAACCAACGCTAGTGTGCTGCTATCTCTGTACATTCCACAAGAAGCTTTCAAGAATAATCTATTAATGTGTCAGTTATCGTTATTTATATATTGCAAGAATAGATTCATTTTATTTCATTCCATTGTTTTAAAATTTCTTTCCTTGTTAAGGATTACGAAGGAAATTACGTAACGGAACTATTCAAATGCCTTTCTGTATTTTGCACGTTTATTTAAAACTTCCAAATATAAACTGCACAGATAATGAAACTATCCATAAGTGAGCCAACTAACTTACCAAACCAAAATTCGTTGCTGTCGTATAGACGGCAACTAAGATACAATTAAACGCACTTTGCAAATTATATTACATAAATTGTTTCCTTACACAATCAAGACGTGTACATGTTTGAGTACAAGATAAAGGAACACCAACGGCACCGCAAGAATAGTGTACTGGCAGCTTGCAAAGCCAGAAGGGGAAAAACGACCCATCTAAACAAAACATCATGGCGGAAAAAGGAACGCACAGGCAGACTACAGCAAAAGGAAAGGGTACAGGAGTGGTAGATGAAGAGAAAAGGGTGCGACAGCGCAGTAACTAGTGAATAACAATTACGGTGCGATCACTAGTTACTACAGAGCTAGTGTGATACGAATACCATTTCACATTCACAACCCTAGGTCGGAGACCCAACATAGATGCCAAATATCCTTGCACAAGTATGTACACGAATGATTGTAGAATGTAAAATCGTACACATCATGACATACTGGTAATACGCCTGACAAGATAAGGATACCTCTTGCACGGGGCTATTGTAAGCTGCTGGAAAAGCTTATCATTTGTTGCTGGAGAGGGGAATGGACGCGCTTTAGCTGCTACAATGCCGGGGCGAGGAACTGCCTCCTACTATGCGTCCCTACCCCAGTCGCTTTCTCGGGGACAGACACACGTATGGTGATACATGCCTGTCCCAGAGGCGCGTGTACAGAACATTATTACAAATGGTAGCCATAAAAGACGGTATGAACGACATCGTCCAGGATCTTGCGTTTGTCATTTATCCACGAATGAGCTAGTTTCTTAGTGCATTCAGTTCATACGTCATAATGGTGCGACCTAATGCTATTCGTTTATAATTTTCTATGATGATGTTATTTTGTAGGACACTCTTCTGTCTACCTTTCGCTCGCTTCGATACCTTTCGCTCGCTTCGCTACCTTTCGCTCGCTTCGCTACCTTATCCTTACACGTATATGCATATAGTTTCGCCCTCAGTCCGACGAACTCCATATCATTGCCTCGACACTCATCCTTGAATTTGCCAATCACGCTTGCGTTAGAGGGCGAGTAGCAGGGATGAGTGGGAGGGTAGGCACTGGTGTCGAACTTGGCCATAATCGCCGGGTCTGAGGCCTGTAGAATTCGGGGCAAGCGATTTCCATGACAAAGGAATCGGTGTCCATTTACACGAGGTCCACGTTACCGCCATTCCGTGCCCGCATTACGTCGTAGTGGAAGGGTACATGATAGTCTTTGACAGGTCAAGTACGGTGAAACCAGCGTAGATGGACTTATCAAATATAATTTGCTCATGATCTAATTTTACCAGCGATATAAATTCGTTGTATATTGTTCTACATTTGAAGGCTGGTTTGGCGATAAACTTCTTCGCATGCAGTTCGGTGCATACGAGTTCCATACGCTGGCGTTTACCTTTATTCTCCATGAGCTTGCCATACGTAGCATTGTTCATTAGCTTGTAAAAGTCCTTCTCATTGGCGTTCGTGGCTGCCTGGCATTTCTCCGTATTCAGTTCATTACATGGCTTCAACTATGCCTTTTGGTTGACTTTTATGACGCTATGCATAGCTTTCGGCCTTAACCCACGACCCAATGCCTGCTTGAGCTTAACGTAATGTACAATATAATTCTTATTTTTCTCAAGGGTGGTCATGAGCTAGGTTTGTTTGGACCCCGGGGTGACACAGGTTCAGCGGCAGTAACGGAAGGTCTTTATGGAACAATTTGGTAGAAGTGATAATTTAAGACACACCTGTACATGTTAAGGTAACGCACCTTCGCTTGACTCGAGACAGAATACAGTGAACCTATTGCCGGACCGGCAATCGTCAATTGGAAGAATGAGAGCAGGGCTTATTTGATGGTTGTCTGATTTTAGTGTGGTCCCGAGTTCCAGCTGGGTGAAGAACTTGTCTGGAATAAACTGTTGAGGATGTGACTGTTTGGTAATGTAATCAAACAACTAGATAAAATGACTTAAAAAATAACGCTTAAATCTCGCCGATGAAATGTGTTAACTATTTACATAGTGCAGAAGCTCGACCCAGGATATACTTGTGCTGCTACTGTGGAAAGGACTTCAGTTTTTTTTGCATGAAAATGGCACAAGCTGATTATTTTACAAAGCCTACTGTATAGTTTACCTCTATGGTTGTACCTTCTTCCGCGGCTGGAAAATTATTTGGAAAACAGTGTTGCTCCCGTGGAAAGATTTTCAGCAAAAGCTGCCATGCTTGTCGACAAGAGAAGAGCGAATGTTCAAAATGACCTACCTGCAAATCACTATCATGTACTAAATGTGGGACAGCATTTCGTAGAAGTGATAATCTAAAGACATTATGGTGCATGTGAAGGTAACGCACCTCTACTTGGCACGGGGCAGCATGCATTGAACTTATTGCCACACAACAAGGCTATGGCTAGCCTTCCTGCTCATTCGTCGTGTAAACTAACTATGGTTTGAGCGCCCATACCATCACCCGGTCCTGCATCGTGTTCCAAAACATTTTGTGAAGAAGGAAAGACTAGTGTTGCAGACATTTACTGTGAAGAGTGCGAGCCATACAGATCACCAGAAGTTGCGAACAACAAACATGCACCGCTAATATATAAAGTGAAAAACGAAAATGCTAAAACTATCCAGGACATCGAGAACGAAAGTGTGACCTCCAAGTCTGCTGGTGATGATGTGAAATATGCATATTCTACTGATGAGGAAGTGCACACATCTTCAAAGCAAAAGCGTAAACGTGTTTCTGAAGATAAGGGTTACTTGAAGTTGGGGAAGAAGAAACGCAGATTCGAACCCTGTACTCTGGCCCAGAGGTATCTCGCAACCTACTCATTATGGAAGAACATGCATGCAGACATGTATCAGACTACAGGTGTTGGTTGATTGCAAATATGATATCTTTCTGTGAGTGAAGAGATAAATTCGATTATTGATGAACTAATAGCCAGAGGCTTTATTCAATGACATATTTTGTATGTGTGTGATTTGTTTAAGAATAAGAATAAAGACAAAAAAATAAAAATAAATGTTTTTTTGTAAGTTCCTATCGTCTAAGAAATGTACATACTGTTATGTTTTTTTATAAATGTCTGGTAGGCTGCACGTAAATGTCTTGCAACAATTCTTCCACTCACTTCCCGTTGAACAACAAAAATTGTCTTCACTTCTTGCTATGTCTATTCAGACTATCACTGCGGGCGAACTTGCAATGACTACTTTCATGTCGTCGTGATGTAAGGAGAGAATCTTCTAAGTCCAATGGTGGCTTTTGGCGATGCAGTCAGTGTTACATATTGTAAGTGTTCAACCATTGATTCCGTCTTCATATTGTAACTGCATACACGATCGCGGTAGATGAATGTAGCCGCAACGATCTGCTTTCCACCACGCTCGACAACGAATTGAGTACCATTTTTTTACACGATGTATGCTTGTATACCATTACCACTTTACCGTTTTATTTTTGACCTTTTCGGATTGTCGCAGTGTCACCTGCTTGTTACATATTTATAAATGGCTGGCAGACTGCAACTTTTTGAGATGGACATACATGGAGTACGGTTATGTATAAAATATTTGTTGGAGATATAGTTCATTGCGATTGTTGCATGATGCGTTCGATACGTAAATATGTAGATATAACACACAAGTTTTAATTGTGTATCATGTTGTATTTCTACCTGTGAAATGATTGTACTCGCTAGGGGATAGAACCTGCGATACCTTATTCTATAGGATGGCGCACTGTGTCCAGTGCCTATAGGGCACATTAGATATTTGCTATAAAATTTCAATAGCATATGTAAAAAGTAAGTATGCTTACCATTCTGAAGTTTAAATGAATGTTTTGTCCAGGCGGTGTAATTACAATAATTGTAAATGCCGAGTTGCTTTCTTGGTTGGTGAAGTATACCATGCACGGAAAGGCAGGATAATCATTGTGGTCTGTGCTTCTGTTGAGCTCACGTCGATAGCTACGAGATGCATTCGTGGTCTCCAGGTCTTCTGCGTATAAAACAGCTGCACCAGTTTTTTTTTTTTTTTAGTTAAGGTAAACCTCTCTTTATGTTTTGTGTCTTCTAAAAGCAAAGTTCATAATAGTTGAAATGTATGTGTGTTGCGATGCCTTCTTACTCTTCATTACAAAGTTCGTACATTTAATGATATTTCTACATTAATAAAAAAAATTGTGGCGAGCGATTCATGGCTAATTAGTTTCATAATGAGATGACAGTTCTAGCACTATAATTGGCATGTATTCAAATAAGTACATGTGTATAATATTTAGAACGTAATAAATTCGGTCGAATCGGACGCGTTGTTGCTGCTGGTGATGCGAGTGTTGGCTGTACAATGAATTTGACGGTTTCGTTTCAATCGGTTCGTACGGAAGTTGTTTGTTATTCTGTCGTACTAACCATGACGGCCTGGTCTTGTCTATCATCGTATAACGCAGTGTACAGTACCAGACGCACGTGTAATCGTTCCCGCACTTCACAATGGACATTTTTTCTCCTAACATAACGTAAAGCTCTCGATGGTCGAGCGATTTGCATTGGTTGGTAAATGCGGTAGAAGACAAGGGCGGTGGTGGGCAATTGTAGAGTGCGTGCAGACCGATGCGTATGTGTGTGTCTGCTTTTTCAGACCCTACACTTATACATGCATCGGTAACTTTGCGACGCAGTTGTATGTATACCATTATTTTCCCTACATGTGTGGACGACTGTTACATGTTCCCGAACTTCAAAGGTTAGGAAATGCTGCCCAACTATGCTTATAACAGGGCTTAAGGCCTACTTGACCTTTTCTGCTGGATTGTAGTCGGGAGCGAGACTTGTGATATGAATTTGGTGACCGTACTTCGGAGGGTGGCAGATGTCGGGTAACTATGCTTATAAGTAGGCTTGAAGTATACTTGACCCTTCCACGCTATTTGTCATCGGAGGTGATGCCTATGATATGAATTTGGTGACTATAGCTTCGGCGGGCGGGAAATGGTGGGCAACTATGCTTATAAGTGGGCTTAGGGCATTGATCGTCGCGCATGTGTATCGCAGCGCATGTGTATCGCAGCGCAATTGTGTGTGTATGTATGACTGCATGTTACATGCGAATGTAGTTTAGTTATCAGCGCTCACGGGGACCGGAATAGGCATAGTATAAGTGCTATTTTTTTATATTTATATATACCTTTTACACATATACAGATGTGTGTGTGGGTGCGTGCGCGTGGTACCCGCAGTTTTTTCCTATGTGTACATTCGACATTAAACATCCTCTTTTTTGCGATAAGTTTATTGTCTGGGAGTACGTAGACCGATGCGGGAATTATTTTATTTCTTCTCCTAGCCATGCAATGGTGAATTTGATATAAAGTCGGGGTCTGTACAATTTTTTTCCGAATACCGGAATGGTAATAACTGTATATGTATTCGATATTAAACATCCTCTTTTCCTAGATGTCGCAGTAATATTGTGGTCTAGGCGTCGGACTGGCAACCGAAACGTTGGTCGGGACGATCCCGCACGTCTCCTGCATTTTTTGAGTGGTGGTGGGCGCAAGGATTAAAGATGGCTTCCTACAACAGACGACTGACGTTAGCGCTGGAATTAAAGATGGAGGGTGCACAATGCAAAAGAGAGATTGTGGGGGCGGGAGACAAGAAGGAATGATATAATGCAAGAGAGACAATATGAGACCAGAAGGAATATGACAAAACCAACGGATAGAGCAGGCGTGGGCGGGAATCCAATATGGCGGGGGACAAAGGCAAGATGGCGAGGTGTTTGACGTGTGCACGATTAGTATATGTACAATTAGCATATATATGAACGCGTGACTGGTATTGCTGTCCTTAGCATATGCGTACTTGACATAGGTCGTAGAATATATGCTTGTAACAAGGTAGTGCATGAAGTTTCATGACGGGGTAATGAACTCGAACGTTCTTCAGACAAGGTGGATGGTGCTGACATGGATTGACAGAACGTGAAGTGCTTGTATATGATTGCACAATCCTGCTGGCATTTGCTCGATTTCCTGCCGCATTGTGCAAACCCCATTTTTTGCGGGAGATTTAGCTGGTTTTGAGGGAAATTCTGGCGATTGTGGCCGCTTCTGAGGGAAAAGGGGAAATTTTAAAGAAGAAAAAGGGAAAACACACATAATCTAAGATGGCCGCCGTGGCACCACAGCTAGCAGCTAACCGGGTGAATGCTCTATTTCCATTTACTGTCGTTTATCACCATCACGAAGGGCTTGTAGCACTTTAATTCTGCATGGTTTGAAAAATAATCGTCGCTGCAAAACACGTCAGTCAGTCATATGGGAGATGGCCCGCTCTCAGCCGCCACGAGTGGACTTACCCGGAATACGTACAAAACTCTGCCGGATGCGCTTTACGTCTTGGCACACGAGGGCGACCTGTTTACTCCCCCTTGCATAAACAACCGGTCTCTTGAAACTGCTCGTGCCACCGTCGGATGCTCTGCACAGTAGAAAGTGCAGTGCCATACTGTCGATGGAAATCACGCTGCACAGTTATAACTGACTCACACTTGTTGAAACGGAGAACGCAAAACGCTTTTGTTGCTGTGTTATCGCCGTCCCGACGCATACTGAACGAGCGCGTTAGCAGCACCAGCTGTAGCGCCACCAAGTGAACCGACGACGTGCAACATGCGCTAAGGGAAACTTTACGTTTCGATGTGTATTTTACAATTTGCCACGAGGCCCTATCCATGTAAAAGTTATATCCTTGTGGAATCGGATGATTCTTTTAGTTACATGCTGTATTTTCAAACCAGAAAGTCCAAGTTGTATGGCAAAAGTCGGAACATATACAGAATGGGGCGGAATTCAACCGTACGCTAAATTAGGCGGGAAATGTATGGCAACATTTATACCTAAATTGAGTATTAAGGGAAATACAAACCCCCGAAAATAGAATTTTTAAACTGAATTTTCGCGAATTATTGGAAACTATAAGTGAAATGAAATTAAAGTTACCCAAAGATTGTTTAATTTTATCGGGGTCTTCAAGTTAAGAGCAAACACTCATTAATACCATCCGCTGTTATGAAAATAACAGGGCTGGCTACTGTGCTTGCAGACAACTTTTTTACCGTGAGGAATTATGAACTTTTAATGCTGGTTTATAGAGCAGTATGACTGACTTAATAAAACTGGCCCTCTCTTTGCAACTGCCCAGGACCCACAGTTTTTGTTTAAAACGCATACAAAGCTTCTGCTGTAGTATTACAGAGCCTATTATGTATACAATGCTTTATAAGTGTATCTATAGTATGCTGCTGTGTCCACTGCACAGACAATAATGGAGGGCACTACTGTAAACATGTTACATGCATTAATAAGCTTATAGTGCCTACTGATGCTTTTTTTTTCTGGTGACCGTTAGTATGTAATTTCGTGCAGGAAGTGTTGGTTTTTCCAATGTGATCTTAGATTGAATATCCTAATAACTTAAAACAATGTTCTGAGAATTATAATTTGTCACTTCGTTTCCGATAGTTTGCAAAAATGCAGGTTAAAGATTTGATTTTCGAAGGCTCGTATATCTCTTAATATTCAGTTTTAGCAGAAAGTGGACTGTATATTTCCCCACGTGTTTTCCCGAAGGAATCACCTCGTGATATCACTTTACAAATTCCCCCCCCCCCCNTGTTCAAGTTCCTGTAAATATATACCTAGTTCCGATACCATCGTTTCATGTAAACATATTTTTCATTAATGTACAACGTTTTTAACTGAATAAAATGTCTCCAAAATCTAGATTTTCCTTGCAATGGTTATGGGAAAATTGTGACTTTCAGAGGCAGGAACACCTGGGAATGCCAAGGAATTTAGATTTATGTTTTGTGTAGCCACCAACCACATACACACTCGCGTTTCTTTTATTTGGTTGTAGTTGGTGTGGAGGGGGATAATATTTGTGCGTTATGTATTGGTTACCGCGTTTCAGCACAGTGAATTGTGCAGTAAAATGCAAAGTGCTTAACACTCGCGTAAACTTACGTTACGTGTTCAAATTTTGTTACAGCTGCTTGGGCGTAGCCGAATTTCCGATAGTATTGGGTACTAAATAAAAATACTGTAATTTATTTACTAATGTAATGTATCCATAAATTGTGCGCAGAATTATGTTGTCACCTGAAACAAAGCAAACTACGCTTAATTTGCCAAGCGCATGGAAAATAGTCCTTTTTAATCGCCATCCCGGCCGTCTGCTAGACGCAGCGCTGCACCTATGTTACCTTACACTCGCATTGTAATTGCTAACTATGAAAAAGTGTGATTTCTTCTGCGTGTTAAAAAAATGCCTTTATAAAGGCAGAGGTTCCCGAGTTTGTAGACAATACATAGATTGATAAATTGGTTCAGTTTGGCGCTGCTGCGGTAACTTCGTCCGTCTCGTTAAGGGAACATTCCCTCGCCATATTGGATTCTTTATTTTTCGTACCCGTTTAAAAACAAAATTCTAGAAGTGTCTGTATACCCAACTAGTTATTGACCTTTCACATCAGTACACGCATAACGACTGGATCACATACTCACATTTTCATTACAATATTAATTATGCTAAAATCTGGCAAAATCAATATTGTGACTGAATACGAGTTCACAGTTCAGTCGTCGTGTCTACTATTGTCGAAGGTCAATAACTACTTGGGTTAATAGAGGCACCTTCGTAATTTTATTTTAAAAAATATAAACAAGTTAGATAAACCAAGAATTCAATACGGCATGGGAAGGTTTACCGTAATGAATTATGAGACGTATGATTGCTTTTTCAGTTCGTAACTGTGTTCGTCTCTGATGTGTCCGTGCATTCGGTCAACGCATTGCAGGGCGGCAAGGCGGGCTATATACGCGTAGTCTTGCAGGCGCTTAACGTTTCGAATTTAACAATTTCGTCAAAACAGTAGTACCCAGTACATTGCCAAGCAGTACCACAGCTTGCATGCATGCAAGCTAACAGATTATAATTTCGAAATTGTCGCAGTGTTTTTTTTTGTAATGTTACCTTCTGGTATAGTGTGATAAGATATTAATTTTTAGTGCATTTGCTATTAAAGTAAATCTCGGCTACGAAGGCCAGATTTCGACAGTTCTTAGAAAGTAGTACCGATATTGATATTTTGCTAATGTATCGCCACGCCTCAGCTGTTATGATACGTAGAAGTCATGCTGTTTTTTATGTCAGCTGTTGGCATAACCAGGGGAAGTTCAGTGCTCTTAGCCAGTGACTGCGAAGCTATAAGTACAGCTTTAATGTGCTTCAGAAACTATGGCATTTTTACACACTCAAGAAATTGCTTTATACAAAATGTGCATTTGCAAAAACTTAATTTTTAAAGTTTTGTTTTAATTTTAAATGTATTTCGGAAGTAATGTTTTACGTAGGTGCCAAATAATTTCAGGTAATATTTTTCTATGACTATAATTTGCCACCTACAAATTGCTTACGCGATGTACAGTGTAGATGTTTGAAATGTTTCGTGCCATAGCCACGTTGCTATGGGAGTGAGTGTGTATTACTAAAGGCCTCACTTAATTTATCGATAGGTTTTGTGGGTTTCACGCACATAGGAAGCTGTTTTTAAAAAGTTATTTTTCCTTAGCTGGTACACACAGAAGTGGAAAGAGGTTGGAAATTGGGCTAGAGCTGGGTTTATTCATGATTAGAGAGACGTAAATTTCGCAAGTTCCGATTAGTCAAAGTTTATGGTATGGCTCAGGCGCTGTTAGTTTTTAATTGGCCAGTGATAACTTTATCCTTTGTATGAGTTGGTACGTCGTGCACTTGGTCTCTTCCTATGTGTGTATTACTGGTTCACACATCTGCAGGGCGAGTCAGGAAACGAGTGATCCATTCACAAAAGTGTCGGTGTGTAAGAACTAGCCTAGCGCCGCTCGAACTGAGAAATTTACTGGCACCTATTCATAATCATTTATTTTAAAAAGTATATTTTTCATCCACATAGCAGGTTTTTAGTTTTTAGTGTAAACCTTCGCTTTCAGGGTTGTTAGTACTATATGTTTAAACCTTATTTTACCGATGTTTTCTGTAGTATAGTTTCCATTATGTTGTTTCGAATCAAATTGTTGTAATTGTATTTCTGTATGAATCACAGTCACAATCTGTTAGTACCCTGTCTGAATCAAATAGCTGGTTTCTTACTTGGGTTATCAGGTCTATAATTTTCAAGGTTGGCGGATTTTGCTACGCGTTTAAAAGGCGACAATGCTCCTAGTTTAGCTGCTATAACATATATTTTGTAAAGAATTATACCTAGTTTATTTCATGTTTTATTTCGTAATTATTACGTATGCTTACACTTGGCCTTTATTAAATAACTTGAGGGTTCTATACGTCTGAACACACATTCCATTAAAAATGGGATAAAATTTGTTTTGTACATGGAAAAGTACAACGTAATTCTACGGATGGAAAGTGATTAAACATACTTTGACTCATTCATACTATCATCTCAAGACGTGACAATTCAAACAAGATTCAGTAATGTCGAGAAAAAGAAAACAATGATTGCCGTATGGACTTTGACTTCCCGGAGGAACGCCTGAATGTGTTGCACAGTCCCCACCTTTGTCCGTTGGTCGTTCTCTTGCTGCCGTCCTTTCTTCACATCACACACAGTTTCGTCCCTCTCAAACTTGTCCTGTAATCGTGTCACTGTTACACGTGACGGCTACGCAGTATCGAATTCTGCCCCTCCATCGTCGTTGCACTTCTATCATGTTCCTCTATTTCCAGTAACATTTTAAAATCCGCTTACGTTGTTCGAAAGAAAACCTTGTGAGCTCCACGATTCCCTCTACAATAGAAGTGTTGCCACTCGTGGTTGCAAACGGAACAGACAGCAGCAGGATGGCTGCACGCGCCCGCACACACCTAGTATTGCCATTGTATCTTCAAATACACGCATTCCCATCACATTGCCTTTAATAATAGTTTCTTTGTTATTAACGCTTAGTCAGTGTATATGAGATATCTGGTACACTACTGCGCGTAACATAAAGAAACTGAACTACGCTGCCGGGAAGTTCCACTAGTCACGCGAAAATGGTAATGAAATGTTAATAACGCGCCGAAAACAGCACTGCATGGTATTGAGAACAATAAATAACTTCATCAGTTCGCAATGAAAATAGGATTTTTTAGGAATAAATTACTAAACGGACAAATTTTTTTCGCGAAAACGAAGTAATCAACATGCATTGGAGTATTGTTCGCAATAGAGCTAGGCATGCCGGAATGCTGTGCTCTCGTCAAAAATTCACGAGAGTTGAAATTGTTGGAGGTGCAAAGTAGCAAATTACGATGGTTTAGAGACGGATATCACTGAAAATGCTGTATTGTTTCTAACTTTTGAAGGCAATCTGAATTCTAATAATTTGTTCTGTTCACACTATTTTCAGCAAGTGATGCCAACATGAGCTAGTGCACAAGCATATTTAGAACCAGTTGATCGCAGGCACTGAAATTGGTGCTATTTGTTGTGACACCGTCACGAAGTTTGTCAAAATCTGGCCAGTTGCGAAAGACTACACCAGGCCGCTCGATACCAAAACGCGGACGAGGCTGGACAAAGACCAAGCATTGCATCTGGCGGTTGTTGAAATCATTCATTCCCAGAAATTAAAGTTATTGTTGCTATAAAAAAAAAATTCTGAAAATTTTATGTGGCAGCTTTTTATATAGTTTTTTTAAACGGTCGATATGAAAAATTTTCGTATGCATTATGTTGGTATTGGGAATTGAGCAGTGGCTGATAAGAATTTCTTTTGAAAAATCAATCTCAGTTTAGCATTTTGTACATCTTTGTAAGATACACTAAAATACTTCAGGGGCAAAAAAAGTATATACATATTCCTATAAGTTTTTATTTTTTCGCCCGAATTACTGCTAGGCTTAGTTTAGATCGATTTGGCCATGAAGATAGTATAAACGTGTTATGTAATGCTATTATATACTTGTTACGCATTTCCAGTATATACTGCGCAGCCTGTAATGAATCTGTGGCAAATTAAACACTTGTGTCAGGGTGGATACATTAAAACCATCTCAAAATCATCACTATTGTAGGACTGCCCAAACCATGCATTGCATTGTTTTTTTTTCGGACAGTAAGCTCTGGAATGGCACATGTTTAACAATACAGAAGTACGTGCTTATAAAGAAGTTGTAATAATCTCGTTGCGACAAAGGCCGGAAGTACGATAACGGATATTCCGTGTACGTAAAAGAACGGACTTCCGTGTTTGCTTGAATTAGTGTATTGGATTCAGGTAGCTGAGACCCTATTTGGTCTGATTAGTACGTCGAGATGTAGAGAAGTTAGTAAAGAAAGTAACAATAACGTAGGACCGAGTATCTAAAAAATCGCACCATGTGTTAAGTTGTGATGCGAGAACGTGGACAGGCGTCCTCCATGTTGAAAGGGGAACTCAACTTGGGTTTCAATACTTTTCTCTGTTTTCATCATTAAAATTATTTCCACAAAAAATTACAAAATGAAGGGTGAATTTAAGAGAATGAAATTTGGTTTTGTTATGTAAGTAAGAGGGGTTATGCAGTGTATATAGCCTTTCTTCTGAAGCGCTAGAATCACACGATATTTTCCTCCCATATTCACAGTACGTACCCGGACATTAAGTCTGTTGGACGGAGAAGAGGGCTGCATATTGTAGTGGGGTTCTTATGGTTTGATTGATTTAACACAGGAATTGGCGATGGTATAATAATTGTAGGTTTCAGTTCATTTCAAATTTTTGTGTTTCTTTCCTGCGATATTTAATGTTTATGTTGGTAACAAAATTTTCTACACTTTGATTTTAAATATGCGGTTCTACAGGTTGAAAGTGAAAAATTTGGAGTAGTGATCTTGATTAGACAGTTGTTTATGTAATTCAGTTCTCGAAATAGTAGGTTAAAGTACTTTGAATGTGCTTGAAAAGTCTTTCAATCTACATCTGAAATGTGTGCAACAGTACAAGATATAGCTGCAGCCTGGAGCATAGTTTTAGTAGTCCACGGGGGTAAGTGCTCCTCGGTGCAGCGGGTGGGGACCGAACTCGCGACTCGCTAGCGGAGAGAAACTTACTGTGCCCTGAGGAGCTTGTCCTCGCCCTGAGTTTTGTTTTGGGGAGGGGCGGTGTCTCAGACGGAAGTTCTGTGACAGGCATTGTGCATTGTCAGTCCGCGCCTGACCATGGGCTGGATCGGCAGGCTGTGCTCCTGTGCGCGCAAGCGACGAGGGTCGTCCCTCGACGATTCTGGTAAGTTTTCGTGAGATTCCGCTACATCCACTATTGTCGTACGCTTGCTTTACAGCTTCACTACAGGCGGGTGTTTTTGGAATACACCCATTTACCGCGCCATCTAGTTTCGTCTGTTCTTAAATACTGCGCTTTTTCTGTACACCCATAATACATTCGCTTTTGTGGATGTTTCTTTTCTTGGGGTACCTTAATACCATTGTTGCATATTTTTTTCTCGCAGTTTATTTTTATGCCAAGAACTTCCGTCATTAACTGCATTAACTTTGGCTATAGTCCATTCACGGTTACTTTCAACTTATCTGAAGTCCTGCTTAAGTTCTACTTCCAGGATATTCCTCCTCATGCGAACAAAGCATTCACGAAGCATGCGAACGTGCATTCACTTTAAATAATATTTCGCTTAAGAACGGTTTCTCACTAGGTATTACCAACACACCTATTTTCTCCATGGTTTTATTTATATTAGTTATAATTGAAATATTGTAATTTATAGATAGAATATCAATTTAATCTAAAATAAGGTCGAGTTATGTTAGCACAATTATAAAACGCTTGTGATACATTGCATATTTAGGTTCAAAAAATGTGAAGAAACCGCGAATAGACCATACTGCATTATGCATTACGGTCTACACTGTAGTCACTGGTTGACTTAATCGTTCGTTTGAAAATTCTAGTAATAGTTCAGGATATATGTTTCAAAGATTTGAACGTATATTTCATGTATAGATGTGTTCTCTTTCAATGTGCTGCGAAATTGATTTGTTTAGGGAATGTATGAAATTCGAAACGCACGTACCAACTTTTTGTTAGCCGTTTTTCATGTTTTTTTTAAAACATACCTATCTAAACATTTGAACTTTTGTTAAGTATTTCGTTTGTCACTTGTGTGTGAGAACTGTTAAGACCGGCGGAGATCTGTACCTCGGCTGGTTAATTGTTAGTTGTGACGACGTAAGTACGTGAATGCCAACCAGCTGATGTAGGTTTGGGTGCTTGCCGGATGCTTTCAACTGCTGTCGCTGGGTTGGTTGGCACATGGAGCTAGTTATAGGTTGTTCACGGTAAAGTGAGCATTTTTGAGGCCTAAGTTACTTTTCCCTTTCAGCCATTTTTTATCCTTTAACTACTTTTTTTAAATAAATATTGCCATGTAAGTAACAAACACAGTATGTATATTCCACCGCACTCTGAAGTATCTAAGACTAAAATAAAAAATATATATATTTACTATTACTCCAGGTGTTTGTACATTCCGGGAACGAGTCCTCTCAGTTACTTATGTAGTACACTGAACAAAGGTTTCTGGCATAGGGACGCGAATTCTGGAGCTTTGCGTGTGTTTGAGAGAGAGAGAGAGAGAGAGAGAGAGAGAGAGAGAGAATGTGTGTTTTTCTCCGGCAGGTCTGCACGGGACGCAGTGAGCAGCGGGAGAGGAAAGTTTTGATGTGCGGTGTGTTTGATTGCAGGGCGAGTGCACACGGCGGTGGTATCGGGCGTGAACTATGAGACGAGGAGCGTCACGGTCGAGTGGTTCGAGAGGAACGAGACGAAGGGCAAAGAGGTGAGATGCTAACCCCCATTCTTCACCCAGACCTTCCTGCATGCTGCTCGTCTGCCTTCTGAGCCTACTGCTGTGCGGTGTATTTTATGTACATGTAGCAGAGAGTCGCCAAACACTGCTGAGCATCCGAGTCTACGATCTCTGTAGTTGTAGTACATGGTGTTTTTGAAGCCCTAAGAGTATCAGTAAACAGTTCTTTCAGGCTGCTCTATCTCAAACGTACCTACGAGATAATCCATACATGTGTTAGCGATCACGATGAACTTAGTTACGGCCTTTTATCCACGTTGCGAGCTCAAGATTGAAAGACGAAGATAATTGTGTGCTTTGTGTATATAGGTGATGGACGAATGGCGGATTTAAGGGGAATCTGTAGTAAAAGTTTTTTTACTCCTAAGGTGATGTCTGTCTCTAAGGAGGAAGCATTGCGGCGGGCCCTCCCCTCCCAACTCTGCGATGTACATTCCCGGGTAGCTGAATTTCTTGCAAATTAGATCTGTCACTCTACAATATTATTTGCGATGAAATACAATGGATAAAATACAGGGGCCTCTTTATATTTTGTTCTTTCCCGTTAAGGCAACTGCGCAGCAAGTCCTAAACATTTCGTTTTAAACCATTTTAATTGTTTTATTTATCTTTGAATATATTTAATATGATAAAAGTAAAAAGTGGCGGCTGTAGATTATTTCCTGAAATAAAAACGTATTCCCAGAATATTTATTTACTCAGATTGAGATACACTTATAAGTCCAATCACTGATTTTACAGACTGTACATTCATAGTCCATTAATGGTTACGTCCAACTTTCCTGAAGCCCTGCTGAAGTTCTACTCTCAAACTATTCCTCCGTCTTATGCAAAAAAAAAAAAAATGCTGAACTAAGTCTAGAAAATTACACCATAATATTTCTGAGCATTTGTTTGGTTTGATAATATTTTGCAGGCTCTTTCTACTACCAACACACGTGAAGTAAAAGTTCAATAAGATTATTTTATGTTACCAGAAATACAGAACGCTTGTGATAAACGACATATTTGGGAAACAACCAAACATAGCATACTCATTTTCCCTGTAAAATCCGCCACTAGTTGGAGCGTTTAATTTTTGTGGCTTTGGAAATGCAACATTCCTCCCAGCAGTAGAATTCATTAAAATGAGTTGTTAAAACATCGTGATGTAGGCGTAATTGTGGACTACTGTCTCATTTTTTTTTACTGTAGTTCGTAAGAGAGTCTACTTTAAGTAAGGTTGTATGAATTCTCCAGTTTTTCAGTTAGGCCTAGGCTGTATGCTGTACTTGTTAAATTTAAAGAGACTAAAGCAAATTTCCCATGCTACATTTGATGACTTATTGTTATACAACGTTGACCAGAATTCAGGAGGTGACGACTTATGAAAAATGAGATGGGTTGATTGACAAGCACTATCGTGTGGTGAATATTAAGTGAGGTATGCGGCATTAAAAATCAAGGTTTGAAAAGCATGGATGTAGAACTATTAGAAGTACTTCAGATGGAGCGACAACAATTGGAATAGTTTTTCATGAAACGAGTTGTAAATCTGTTAATATGTGGTTGGTCAAAACGTCCCACAGTTATCCTATTTCCGAAGGTAATTTTGTAACACTGAGTGGAAATGGAAAATTAGGCAAATTATTAGTTGCCATGGCGAAATGAAGACCAAAGGTCCTCTCTGAACGCGCTTCTGTAAACTGTTTTCGAGAAAACGCCACTCAAAATTTCGGTGGTGCGGTGTAGCCCTGCGAGGGTAGGCAACACATACATCACCCGCACTACGCTATGTTGATGTAAGTACTGGTTAATTTGGAGGAGGACAAGCGTAGAGAATAAGGAAAGGAGTGCAAATAGAGGGTATACATGGCATGTGTACGTAGTATGTAGTAGGGCGAAGCACGTCCTCGTCTAATGCACCTGTTCGCCTTGTCCGTAGTACTCCAGCATTCAGCCACGTTGAGCCTTCATTCCACAATCTCTGATGGAGCCATGCATATGTCGCACAGAAGGGTTGGTGTGCTGGATAGCGCAGCCGGTACAGCTTCACTGCTTACCTTGCATTCGCGTTGGCTGCGTACACGAGGTGCATGTCGGCTAGCTCCACTCGCGTAGACGTTCCATACCTCCACAACCAGCTGCAGGCACATACTGACTTACCAGCAGCCAAGCTCCTCCACGTATAGTCTCGCAGACACTCAGAAGGTAACAGTTACTTCGCCCTGAAGATGGAGGCTGCAATGTCTTCCGGAACGTCGGGAAGGAAAACGACAGTGACGCGACTACTATTCAGAAGCCAAGATCTTGCAGACAATGGCCGCGAAAGCCTGCGAACTTTATTAGACAAATTTTTGCTCGTTTTAATTTAAAATATGCCTTTATATTTCCTTCTTTTTTTAAAATAATAAAACAAGAGATCGAAGTTGCTTCTTCGTAAACTATAAGAATGTATGCTTAGCCTTAAATTTAGCCGGGTGTAATATGAATGTGTAATATGAGTATGATGCAGCACGCAGAAGTATATTTGGACTATGTTTGGATTGGACAATGTTAAACAAAAAACACAGTTGTGTGGAGGAAATGGCGGACGTTTCTTTTGTTGGTGGCTCTGATCATTTCGTAAATCCCTTGTTCGTGTAGCGAGAAGGCCGAATGGTGATTGTACGAGAATGATGGAACTCGTGTGAAGTTTGCCAAGTAGCGCAATTTTTTTTTCCTTTTATGGTTTTGTGTAAGATGTTATTTTACTCAGCGTAACGAAGTAAGATGTAAATTATTTATATTTTTAAAAGTACATTTGAAAGATGTAATGTCGGGTTCTCAGCGCTTTCTGTGCAATATTACCACGGTAATTCGACAGTTATTTACGCGTGGTTTTACAGTGAATTTTGCGGGGAGAGGGNCTTTCTGTGCAATATTACCACGGTAATTCGACAGTTATTTACGCGTGGTTTTACAGTGAATTTTGCGGGGAGAGGGTTTTTTTTTCCCACTATTATTGGAAATATGTGTTATATAATAGAAAATACAAAAATTATAGTCTTTCTTAAAGGGCTTTTTACAGTACCTTATTACGACTTCTACGACATTTGCAAAGTGGTATATGATATGAAGCAAATATTTGCATTAAAAAGAACATGCCCATATTGCCACTGGTAAACTAGACTTGGTCTTTGAGTGGGCGGTTGAGGCCATAAAAATCGCCATTGTTACAAATCGTTATTCTGCTGATACAAAATGATAGAGGGTCTCGAAATGATCCCCCCCCCCCC
>NQII01002086.1:206616-253722 GCA_002778355.1 Clitarchus hookeri | reverse complement strand
GGGTGGGGGAGGTAGATAGGGCCACTCCCCCCACCAGAGTGATGTGCAACATTACTCTAGTTAAGCCAGCACCAAATAATCGAAATATGTCCTGGCCCCTCTACTAGTATCTTCTCCACCCACTAATAAAGAGCATGGTTCCCACATCTGTCTCCTGTAGCATTTTTGACAATGCATGGAACAATTTTTAATTATTTATTGTCGAAATTGCTTTTACGGTGTCTTACGGTTTTACCCTTCCTCTTCTTAGTATAGTAGTTTAGCTATAAGTACACTCAGGGAGGTTGTCATGGCCAAATGCTGGCCATGGCAGCCCAATCCTTCGCTGCCGCGATGCATGTCTCCTTGTATGAGACTGAATTCCCGTCGCTACCGCGGGCTCTCACATAACACATAGTTTTAGAGTAGGCTAGGAAAACGAAAGCGTCAACCTGCNCTTCCCGTCGCTACCGCGGGCTCTCACATAACACATAGTTTTAGAGTAGGCTAGGAAAACGAAAGCGTCAACCTGCTCCACGAGGGGTCCTCGGCATTCGCGCGAGTGTGAGAGCCTCCCACAAACCATAGAACCATGGGTTTGACAGCTTGCTGCAGCAATGTTGCCAGACCTTCCTGTCCTTGCCTGTCGCCGTTGTGCCACCCACTGGCTCAGGCTGGCTTGAGGGTCTGACAACTTGCTGCAGCAATGTTGCCAGACCTCCCTGTCCTTGCCTGTCGCCGTTGTGCCACCCACTGGCTCAGACAGGCAGCGAGGCAGGCTGGCTTAGAGCGTCCGATCAGCTATGCTCGCGCGCACGCGTACACACACAGTCGAGTTGCGTCGTTATCTAGTTTATTAATGCGGTTTTTTCATATTACGTAACTAATGCATTTTGCAGAAATGTTATAGCGTGTTGGCGAAAATTTACGAGAAACTTCCATGTCTTGGAAATGCTCATTTAAATTAATTTCTCTCGCATAGAAATAAACTGATACCATAAAAATTTAAATGGTTATTAACGGTTAATAGTTATAGGAACTATAATTTGTTTACACTTAAAACATAATGTAGATTACCAATCAATACTGTTTAGGACAAATTTATTATAGAATTGGAAGGAAAAAAAAGAGAATAAGTGGCAAATCCAATTTATTTACTAGTACTGTAAAAATATAGCAATAAATATTTTGCTCATAATAAAAACACAATTACAATGAAGGTGCGTTATTGCTTGAAATAACCTCGTTATACAATGTTTAATGTCAAGTTTTATGTACGCACGAACAGGAACTTATTTTAAACGAAATACTAACATTTCTATATTTGAAATTCTGATCATAGTTTATTCACGCTTTTTGAATCAAACCTTTAAAAAATCACTCCTGTATGACGTTCTCGGTTATTAACTAAATATCATTTATCACAAGCGTTTTAAACTCGGATTAACATAAAAACACCCTTTGTTTATTAAAATTGAATTTGTGATTTTTTTTATCAATAAGATATAATATTTAATTTATAATTAATATGAATAAACCGGGAGAAAGTAGGTGTGGTAGCAATGCCAAGTAAAAAAATAGTTCTTATACAAAATATTATTACACTGAGTGCACACGAATGTGTTACGTTTGTGCCTTTGGTGTAATTTTCTAGACCCGATTAAGCTTTACTTGCATGAGGCAGAGGAATATCCGGGAAGTAAAACTTTAGCAGGGCTTTAAAAACGGTTGGAAGTAACAGTGAATGGACTACTGTAAGGAGTAATAATCTGGTGACGGGATGAACTGAAAAATATGCTTCATTATCATTAATTTGAAGCTGAACGGTGGTGGTAACTTCGCAGATAATGGAGAATTCCGAGCATGAGACAGTTCCATATTAGCACACACAAATGCAGTGTGCGTAAGCATTTTTTGGTAACTGTACCTACAAATAAAAAAAGAGACCGACAACAATAATTATTCACTAAAAACATATTTTATCCCAAAGACAGTGNACTGTACCTACAAATAAAAAAAGAGACCGACAACAATAATTATTCACTAAAAACATATTTTATCCCAAAGACAGTGCAACGGTACTCAACTTTTTACCATAGTTAACAAGTTACTTATCTATGTTTTATGCAAGCCATTTCAATATATCGAAAGTTTAATTTTAGTGACTTAGGCCTACATATCTGGTAAAAACTTAGAAAATGAAATCATGAAAACACTTCTTAAAATTAAATGAATTCTGACCAAAGATACAAACATACGCTACAACAAATATGTAAGTATATGCTGTGCTTGTATATATGTGTATCGCATATTACACACACACACACACACACACACACACATACATACATACATACATACATACACACACACACACGTGTTACCGCCACTCTCAATGCTTATTCCTTAAGTCATTTAGAACAAAATATGCCATATAAATGTGGGTCCTATTCCCAATATT
Organism: Clitarchus hookeri; assembly: GCA_002778355.1. NCBI lineage: Eukaryota > Metazoa > Arthropoda > Insecta > Phasmatodea > Phasmatidae > Clitarchus > Clitarchus hookeri. Next base: position 251,282 of record NQII01002086.1, on the reverse strand, counting down.
TATAGAGTAATTCTGAAAATGTGAAATGTGATTAAATAACGAATAACCCTTTCAGGAGTTGAAAAAATTATCATCATACTTTATTGTTTACAGTTGAGCATCAAACGTCATATCGGTGTATTCTGTGGAAAATGTACGTGGCATTGTAACACAATGACTATACCTCACAACCAAAGACTACAGCCACAATAAATGTGCAGAAACGCGCCGTGTTCACGCAGTACACACTTAAACAGATACTTAACACTTTACGATGGTCAAAGACCCACTGTTCACTTCAATAGTCAAACAGGCAGAAAATTGTCACGAGCTGTTCACTGTGATGTTTTTCCAATATTTCGAATTACCCTGTAAATATAGTCACTAAGAGTCACATTTATATTACATAATTTGCTCTAAATGACTTAAGGAATAAGCCCTGTAAGGGGCGGTAACTCCTCACTAAATACCCTGTGTGTCTATATGTGTGTATGTATATGTGTGTATATATGGGTATGTATACATGTACACACACAGATACCATGAACACGTATAGTCCNATGTGTGTATGTATATGTGTGTATATATGGGTATGTATACATGTACACACACAGATACCATGAACACGTATAGTCCTCGTAAGTAATGTGCACAGGTTGAACATAATTTCATAAAAATATCATATAATGAATTTTTCGGTGACCAGCACCCTCAACATTATGGTCGGTGATGAGGGATAGAAATGCGGAAGGAAGTAGATGGTATCAAAATTACTAGATGATAAGGAACCATATGCAAGGCATATGCAATTGGATGCAGGTCACCTAGAAATGAATGTGGGTCGTATGCAATTGAATATAGGTCACATGAAAAAGGATGTAGATTACAAGAAAATGAATAGAAGACATCCGAATAATTGTATAAAACATGCAAATGAATATAAGATATACAAGTAATTGTATACGGCATACAAGTTAATTTAAGAAATTAAATTAATTGAAGTATTGAACTGGATAAGGGCTCATTTTATTGGAAAAATTAGTTTGCCGTTTTAATTTTTTTTTCCCATAAAATGTGTTTGATCTAGTTTTTTTATTATTAAATGCCTTGTTCTCACAATGATAACTAATATTTTTTTTTTTAAATAATGGCACTTTTAAAATCATAATGTTGTTTGCGACTGGAAAACATAAATATTAATCTTCTAAAATTTTTTTGTGTTGGATATATGCCCTTATCCAAATCAACCCTTCAATTGTATACAAACTACTGTTGGTCACATGTACAGAGATGTAGGTAACATGCAAACAAAACAAACAAATCGTGCACATTATTTGTGGAAACAGTGACGGGTGTTGCATAAGTTAAATGATGTCGATTCTTTTGCATTTGTTGCAATGAAATTGTCAGGTTTGAATGCACAAAATACTATGCAAGTCAATTTTTAAACTTTTTACTTATACAATAAATAAGTTAGTCACTTAGCTGAACTGACGCTTAAGAATTTTTTCCCTCAAAGTATAGTCACCGTCTGCAAACTGTTGTCATAATTTTTTAACTGTTTATTATTTGTGTGTCAAAAGTACATTATTTTATACATTTGATGCTACTCTCCATCTGTGGTGTAAAGATGGTTCGTAGGGTCTATGGTTAATGTTTATGGCACAGACTATAGGGGCCTTGGATGTGAGGGTAAATCACACAATGACTTCATCACGACTTCTTAGTTTGGAACAGGTTTATTTAACGGGTATTTACTTATACATTCCCGGCACTGTTGCGGGCCTTTATACATACTTTAACGCCCTGCGAGTTCAGGCCTGAAGGGCTGGTTACAATGTACTATGTTCTGGCTACGTTTCCGATGCTTTAAGGGCATTAGGTGTCAGGACTGGTCCCCGAGTGACGACGGGGTTACTTATCCGCACATGTTGTGTGGTAGTTGTTCCGGCAGTTGATGAGGTCTGGTGAACTGGATGGCCCTGTCAAAGGTTGGCTGGTTGCACGCAGCTGGCTTCTCGGTGAAGCTCACCACTCACTCCTGTTCTCGGCATAGGGTAGTAACGGACTGCTTACTCTTTACCATGTCCCGGCGAGGGACCCCGTGTGCGGGCCCCCACCCGTCCTTCGCGGCTACGGGCTGCACTGAACAATCCCACTATCTCGACATGGCACTTCTGTTGAAGTTCACCACTCGACTTCGCCTTCTCGGTGCGTTGCAACTGACTGACTGACTTATGTGGTAACTGGCTGGCTAATTCGCGTCCCGACGTTGTGAAACTACTCGTCCGACATGACTGTGGTAACTGTCCCTTATTCTGGTCTGCGTTTCGCGCCTCGCGTCCCGATTTGGCTGACCCCTTAATGTCGCGACTGACTACCTTCCTGCGCATCCCGGGGTGGCGGTACTGAACGCCGCGTCACTTGCTGCTCGTTACTTCGACTGACGGACGTGTCCGGGTTCCGATCTTCCCGGCCTTCTCTCTCTCGGCGAGGCTGACCTCTCTCTGTGCGGTAATAATCAACTCTCCACTGATGTACTGATCACGAACTGCTCTACTGATGTACTGTTGTGGCCGGGGGTCCGATCTCCCCTGGCCGCTCTCTGCGCGGCTGACCTCTATGCGGTAATAATCAACTGTCCCGAATTAACATCTCTGTGTCTGGTAATAAACTGATCCCACTGCTGAACTGACGAACTGATGTACTTTTGTGGCAGGGGGTACGATCTCCCCTGCCTTCTCTCTTGGCGCGGCTGACCTCTCTCTGNGTTAGGGGGGGGGGAGGTGCTTGGCACCTCTTTCAAGCTTACTCTGTCATCTTATTCTTTGTGCGTGTTTTCAACTTCAGGCATTATACGCCTGACTATCTTGTGATTTCTCGGGGTTTACAATTTTCACAGGGCTTGCTAGGGGGTGGAGACGAGAGGAGGGTGGGAGGCCTGCGTTGCAGCGACCCTGTGTAATGGCCTGCATGTGCTTCTACCTTAGCTTGACCTGGGGATGTGTAAATGGGCGGCACGTGTCATCCGAATCCCCTACACTGGTTTAAGCTGGAGGGGGGGTTGGTGTGTGACAGCGCCGCTTCTAATTAATACTCCTAATTACGCCACGCGTCAACATCTTCACTTGCTTCTGATCTAGTCTCCGACGTACACATGCATGTTTATGCACACACCGTCACTCACGTAGGCACAAATAAAACTAACTTATAAATGAAAACCCATTCACTGCAATTGATATAATTAGTAAGAAATGAGAAATTAAGAAAATAATTAGTTTACATGACAATAAATTTTTCAAATAAGNGCAATTGATATAATTAGTAAGAAATGAGAAATTAAGAAAATAATTAGTTTACATGACAATAAATTTTTCAAATAAGGTATTTTTCCAGTTAATATTATTTTGCACTGATGGATATTTTTTTAACTAAACTATTGATGTAAATTTTAAATTGAATGAAAAAAATTACATTAGCGATTTCTTTTCTACTGGCATTAAGAAAACTTAATTTTTATTTTGATTTCGATTCTTTATAATTGTTCCGTGGTAGAACTTTAATTACCACAACCAATATGATTTCTAAGACAACGAAACGCCCGACGCCGCCAAGTCCGCCATCTTGAGTTCTCATAACTGACCTTCACCAAGGACGAGCTCAAAGCTTAACTGAACCTAGATGACTGTCTCACACATACGCCACACACCCACCACCGCCATATAATGTAGTCTCTGCCTACTTCCGTATTTACTCTGGGTCACTGAATATTCCGTCCACCTTGAAATTATGATTTCAAAGTAAATCAGGGTAAGGGGCATAGTTTAACTAGGCGTGTCAGAAGTCCTTGAGCGGTACAGAGTTGAGCCACTCACACTATCCCATCTGCACTGAAGCAACCATTGTCTAACTGCATCTCGCCCATTTACAACCCAGAATTCTTGCTGCAAGTGTTGCGGCCCTGGATGAATTAGATCTTTATGCAGTTTGTCGATTATCAGTTCTACCAAGCGACTCTTCTTCGGCAGCAGTTTGGGGTGCTTCTGGTTATAGGACAACAATAATGCTAGGAGCCTCCTGCTCACCCTAAAGAATCCATCCTTGTCCACAAAGGGATTCAACCTCTTCAGAGAGGCTGATCACCCCCCTTTTGTCATGGCTGCAAGCTCTGCTCTTAATTCTACTGCCTGGATTTTCTTCACCCAAAACCAAACAGATGTTTGCAACTCTGTAACAGCGAGGGGTCCCTTAACTCTCTTGTTGTGTGGCTTTCGTAACTCAATGAAGCAAAGACAATATGCAGTTATTCGTTTTATCTTATTCCGTCATGAATATCGATCAAGCAATGTTAAGTCAATGTCAACTTCCAATCAGACACACTGGCACAAAACTTTCTGCAGACAGGAATTCCTCCATGTCTACTCTTATTTCAGACTCGCAAGCTGTCTGGCAGGGCATTGGGCTGTTTCATCCACGAAATACCTGTCTACCAGAGTGGGTGGTCGACCAGCTGTGATGGCATCAAGCCCCTAGAGACACTGTCCGCAGGATATTCCTCTGACCGAACATCGTGCCACCATTCTGGTGGTGTGTTGATCTGAATTTCCCCCACTCTATAGGCAAAAAATGTCTTCCAGCGGTGGAACGATGACTGGATCCATGCCAATGTCACTGTCGAGTCAGTCCATGCAAAAACATCACAAACCTTCAGTTGGTTACCGAACACTGTCAGCACATAGCGAATGGTCTTTGCAAGAAGCAATGCTCCACAGAGTTCTTGTCTGGGGAGGGTAACCTTCTTGGTTGGGGCTACCTTCGATCTTGTCATTATCATGATCACCTTCACTGGACTACTAGCAGGAATTACTTTAACACATACCACTGCAGCGTAGCCCTTCTCAGAGTTATCTGAGAATCCGTGAAGTTCCAACCTTGAGTCTGGTGAACTCACTGAGGGTACTCGAGGAATGGTAATCTACTTGACACAAGGGAGTTCTTCCCTCTATTGAGCCCACCTTGTTTGTTTGGCCTCCGGCAATTCTTCATCCCATCCAATCCCGTCCAACCACAGCTGTTGAATAAAGTGTTTTTTCAGTAGCAGTAATGGTGACAGCCAACCAAGCAGATCGAAGATATGTGCCAAATCAGATAAGACACCTCTTTTAGTCAGCACTCCACCTGGTGATCGTACCTCGTATAAAAATACATCGCTACTTGGCACTCACTGTAGAGCAAGGAACTTTAGCACAGTGACTCTGTCAGCATAGCTGAAGAGATGCTTAATGGCCCGTTGAAGATGAAGCTGATGCAATGCTGCCAGAAACAGAGCTATTGCTTGCAAATTTCCAAAGGCAGAAACCACCTGATCGCATCATATCCACCAANCAATGCTGCCAGAAACAGAGCTATTGCTTGCAAATTTCCAAAGGCAGAAACCACCTGATCGCATCATATCCACCAAATCCTGCTGAAGTGTTGCAGCTTCTTGCACCGACTCTGCTCCAGTGACCACATCATCCACATATATATCTGTTTTTAATACCAGGGCAACACTTGGGAACTTTGTGATCCTCATCATCTGAGAGCTGATGAAGAGTGTGAATTGCCAAAAAATGGAAATGGTGACTCCATAAGTGACTGTCTTCAGCCTATGTTCCTTGACCCTTGAGAATATGTCGAGACACCAGAGTATACATTGGTAGTCTTGATGACATGGATCGATCAAGATCTGCCTGTACATCTGTTGAATNTGTCGAGACACCAGAGTATACATTGGTAGTCTTGATGACATGGATCGATCAAGATCTGCCTGTACATCTGTTGAATCTCTGCTGTAAAGACAACTGTATGCAATCGAAATCAGATTATCAAGTCACTAATGTCACACTGAAGTTTCGTCCTGAGAGCAGCACCTCTTTCAGTGAATGTCCCGATGNGCAGATTATCAAGTCACTAATGTCACACTGAAGTTTCGTCCTGAGAGCAGCACCTCTTTCAGTGAATGTCCCGATGTCTTGACTGAGGCATCGAAGACAACTCGCAGCTTGGTGGTCGTGCTGTCCATTTTCGAGATGTAGTGGTGAGGAATGTAATAAAATGAATCCTGGTTGACATCTGCTTCTGGCATCTCCTCTATATGGCCCGATAAAAGATAATTTGTCGGGAAATGTTGTTAGAGAAAGTTTACCTGTGGTTTCAGACGAAGTCACTGCTCTGGATGGTACAATATTCTCAGCACTTAACCCTGGGACTCTTCAAGTTCTGGCCCTGTTGATATGAATGGGAGCACAACCTCATACCTTCTATTAGACTGTCAGTGGTGTGTGTGTGTGTGTACTGAAAGAATTCTTAACATTGAGTTTNCACAACCTCATACCTTCTATTAGACTGTCAGTGGTGTGTGTGTGTGTGTACTGAAAGAATTCTTAACATTGAGTTTTCTCAGGAGTGATCAGAACTGCCTTAGGCACCTCCTCCAATTCCCAAAACTTCCTTACACACTCTTTCAAGGACATTGCTGACATGTAGTCCCAAGTGATGATGATCCTGCATCAGTGTCCACCTTGCCCATCACTAACCACCTNTAGGACATTGCTGACATGTAGTCCCAAGTGATGATGATCCTGCATCAGTGTCCACCTTGCCCATCACTAACCACCTGTAGATCGAGTCCAGTGCAATTGGTGAATCTGGACCTCCATATTTTCTGCCAGTGGTCAGTATAAGTGGAAACAGTTCTGCTTCTTTTTAACAAGTCAATGGAGTGTGGTGTCCCAAACTGAGGTTCAGTCAATTTCAGGTTCGACAAATGCTTCCAGTCACCAAGGGACACNCAATGGAGTGTGGTGTCCCAAACTGAGGTTCAGTCAATTTCAGGTTCGACAAATGCTTCCAGTCACCAAGGGACACGTTCGAAGTTGGGAGCTGTTCACTGATTTTGTTCAGCACCAGTGTCTCGTTGGTAAACAACTGATGATCCTCACCAGCTGACTGGGTGCAACATGTTGCGACATACTTTACTTCCACAACCGGAGCACCAGCAATACCTTGCACCGATCGTGGATATTTTAACCTCAGCACCCCAACCTCGAAATAANCAATGGAGTGTGGTGTCCCAAACTGAGGTTCAGTCAATTTCAGGTTCGACAAATGCTTCCAGTCACCAAGGGACACATTCGAAGTTGGGAGCTGTTCACTGATTTTGTTCAGCACCAGTGTCTCGTTGGTAAACAACTGATGATCCTCACCAGCTGACTGGGTGCAACATGTTGCGACATACTTTACCTCCACAACCGGAGCACCAGCAATACCTTGCACCGATCGTGGATATTTTAACCTCAGCACCCCAACCTCGAAATAANCTCCACAACCGGAGCACCAGCAATACCTTGCACCGATCGTGGATATTTTAACCTCAGCACCCCAACCTCGAAATAAAATGGCCTGACTACCAGAGTCCAACAATGCACGACACATCTGTATGTTGCCAGTAGCATGCCTCACTCCAACATTGGCAGTTGCCAATAAAACGAATGATTCAGGTGCAGTGCTGGTTAGTGAGATGGTAGGTTTTTATCACTTGTGTCTGCACTTTGTTGTGAACTTAAGTATTGGTTGGACGATGAGTTGTCAAAGTGCAGATGTGTGTGGTGCTTCCTGTCGCAGGTTTTGCAATTAGTTTGTGATGGGCTCTCTTTAGCCCTATGAGAAGGCCGTAAACAATTAATGCAAAGGTTGCTCTGTTTTGCAATATCAAAGCACTCCTTGGGCGACTTAGATGAAAAATGTGTGCGCTTTCGTAATGAATGAGTAGCCTGACACGACACAACAAGGCGAGCCCTCCTACGCTTGGCCTAGGAATTACTGCTGCAAGTGAACCAGATGACCTAGTGTATATTTGGGCGCTACCTTTGTGTATTGTCTTGGGTTTTTTCTTTTCCCCAAGTGATCCAGCATCCCCTGTCTTCCTTCCAAAAATGACATGAATAGCTCTAAGGTCGGTAATTGATTAGGATCTGCAGTGGTTACTTCCCACTCCTTTCTGAGACTCATTTCCAATTTTCTCTCCAGTTAGTGGAGTAGCAACGAATCCCAGGTAATACCTTCTGTGCTGCAACATTCTCATTAGTAGTTTATAATAATTGCACCAATGTATAACNCAACGAATCCCAGGTAATACCTTCTGTGCTGCAACATTCTCATTAGTAGTTTATAATAATTGCACCAATGTATAACAATTTCCAGAGACTGGTAGTGCACTGACCAATGCTTCTATGTGGTGATTAGTAGTTTTAAAAACTTTCTTCTGTGCCTAGTGGCATCCTGGTGGGTAGTGTTAGAACCACTGTGGCCATCTTGGATGCTGTCATGCAGCAACCTCCTGCTATATCATTCGTTGTCGACATAAGCCATCTTGGATTTCCTTTCCGACTCTGTCGTTCCTGGCCAATGATGGCCATCTCGGATGTCCCCACTTCATGCTTTTGAATTCCATGTTTTTTTTTCAGAGTCCTCATGAGCTCCTTTATTCTCTCTCTCTTTCTCATTCCTTCCTAACAGATGCCCCCACTTCACGCTCTTGCATTCCAGGGGAGGGGTGGTGGGGTTTCTCCTTGCTATCCCTCCCAGGTCCCCACGTAATGCCAGGGGTTTCTCCATGCTATCCCTCCTAGGTCCCCTCCAGGACTCCAGGGTTTTCTCCATGCTATACCTCCCAGGTCCCCGACAGCACACCAGGCTCTATCCCAGGGTGTTGCCTCTGAGTTCTCGCAGTCTCCTTCCTGCCTCGTGTCTATTCTCGATGTCCCGATTTTATGTTCTCGCCTCTATGTGGCCATGTTGTGTGTTGGCCAACGATGTGCCTGCAGAGGCACGCTAGCATCGGGGAGTGTAGTTAAATGGCGGCCGCAAGGAGCACTTAAAATTATTTGTAGTCGTTTGTGAACTTAAAAATTGCAGGAGGCTTGCAGGATTGTTACTGCTACCCTCGGCTCGCAAGTCCGACGTCCTGACCACATGTCTGCCATCGCATGAGAAGTATTAGGAGAAGAAATAACGCACATACATGCATTGGCCTAACTCGTCTCATGGGAAAACATTTCGTTCTCTAACAACTAGCAGTAGGATAATTACAATTACAAAACCATGTCAGCAGCAGCAGCAGCGTGGTCGCTCTCTCTCACCGCTCCTGCAGCATTGCCCTCGCACTTTACCATCCGCATGGCATAACCATGCGGATGGCTCCCGGCATTGGAACCGGGGCAGTACATTACGTCAGAAAAAACACCACCGGAATTGTTTTTTCCTTATACGCAAACAAGCCGTGTACATGTAAGTGTATAAGGAAAACACACCAGTGGTGCAGTAAGCATAGTGCATAGGCAGCCTATAAGGATGGAAGGGGAGAAATGACCAACCTAAAAAAATTCTAAAGCGGACAAATGAACTCACAGACAGGTGACAGCGGCAGGGAAGAATAGAATATAGATAGATGANTGCAAGTATGTAAATGAATGATTGTAGAATGTGAAATAGTACACATATAACGACATATCGGTAACACACCCAACAATATAAGGATATCTCTTGCACATGCTACATCGTCCCACCATTCAACACCACCACCACCACCACCACCACCATCCCTGACAAGATAAATATGGCTCTTGCATGTGCTACAGAATTCTGCTGGAAAAATAGTACATACACACAGCAGGTCATACAGGTAACATGACAATATAAGAATATCTCTTGCACAGACTACAGCATGCTACCAGCCAGCATACCTGACATATGGCTCTTGCATGTGCTATAGTATGCTGCTGGAAAAAAACACACACACATTCGTTGTGGGTGTGGAAACACTTCAGCTTCGACAATCCCAGAGCGAGGAACTTCGTCCTCCTATGCATCCCGACGCCATTCACTTTGCCAGGAACACACACGCTTATTATGATACATGCCTGTCCCAGAGCTGCGTGTATGGAACGTTGTTATACACGGTAGCCATAAGGCATTGTATTAGTGGTATTGTCCAGAATCTTGCATTTGTCGTCCATCCACGAAAGAGCTAGTTTTTTTAGTGCATTCAGTATATATATATACATCGTGATGGTGCGATCTAATGCTGTTGACCTGTACTCTCATTACTTGTTGGTTCAATAATATTCGTTTATAATCGTCTATGTTGTTATTTTGTACGATGCTCTTCTGTATCCCTTTAGCTCGCTTCACTATCTTATCCGTACACGTATAAGCATTGAACTTCACCCTCAGCCCGACAAACTTTATCATATCATTGCCTCCACTCTCATCCTTGAATTTGCGAATCACCCTTGCATTGGCGGGCGAGTAGCAGAGATGAGCGGGAGCGTAGGTACTGGTGTTGAACTTGGCCGTAAGTCTGAGGCGAGGTACCTGTAGAAGTCGGGGCAGGCAATCTCCATCACAAAGGAATCGGTGTCAGTATAGATCAGGCTCACATTACTGCCAAACTGTGTCCGCATTACGTCGTAGGGGAAGTCGTACGTTTGTCTTTGACATGTCAAGTATGGTGAAGCGAGCGTAGATACTCTTATCAAATATAATATGCTCATGATCCAATTTTACCACCGATAGAGATTCGTCGTATATTGTACATTTGAAGGTTTGTTTGCCGATAAGCTTCTTCGTACACAGTTCGATGCATACAAGTTCCATACACTTGTGTTTAACTTTATTCTCCACGATCTTACTGTACATAACTTTGTTAATTAGCTTGTAAGTGTCCTCGATGGCATTCGTGGCTGCCTAGCATTTCTCCATATTCAGTTAAATATAAGGATTCAGCCATGTCTTGTGGTTGAATTGTAGAACATGATGTATATACTTCAGTCTTGACCCAATGCCTGCTGCAGATTGACATAATGTACAATATAATCCTTCTTTGTTTCAATGGTGGTCATGAGCGTGGTTTGTTGGGACCCCTGGGGATACCCATTCATCGGCAGGAACAGGATGACTTTATGGTCATTGTGGAGTGTGGTAGGGTACTCTACCTTAACCCCAGTATGCAGCCAACATCCTCATCGTCTGCCATGGACATAAGGTCGATATCCATGCCTGTCTATTTGAAACCTCCTAACAGCAGCGGCAGGGACAATGCCCATTCATACAAATTATTTGTGTCTACATACTTGTGGTAGTTAGACAGCCTGCTGGCATCATATGTTTCAGGGTCACCCTTGTCGTTTGCCATCACGTGACACATGGTGATGCATGTGGGAACCCCTTCCCAGACACCAGCCTCGATAAATAGGTGTATGTCGTAGTCGACAAGGTGGTGAAACTCCACCTGTATCTTGGGCAACATTGCATTGAACATGAATCCGGTGTCACTCAAGTAGCGGACACAATTAACTCTAGGTGTACAGACATAGCCCATAGAAGTTCTCTAAGATGTCGCACAGTATCAAGATGTCCGTTTTAAAATATAACTCAGCATAATTTTCTAGTGTACGGCACCTAAACATCGCCTGGACAGTTTTTGCGTGATGTTACTTCTCTTGTGTGATGCCGCATCCGGTGAGGGGGTTATGGGTTGTGGAATGAATCAATGCCCGGCAGTTGTGTCTCGTTGATCTTCCCCCCATGAGTTGACATAGTCGTAGGGGAACACTCCTTACCGATTCACTAACTCGAGCTGCTGGGGTTTGATGAACTTTGCTGTAGTTTTGAAATCACCTGATGGTAGGTTCTGCACAAGTATTGCGAGGCTGGCAGACATAAATATATATATATATATATATATATATATATATCTATGAATTGTGTTGTAAATTTGTCGCCCAAACTTTTGCTGAATGTAAGTTTTTCCTCTTTGTGCGGGAAAATGAGCATATCCTGGGTACCGTAGCCAAGCTGCTTAATAACAAAATTTGCACAGTCCATCAAGTTGTGGAAGAGGGTTGGCAGTCCGTGGGGGTGGTGATGGAGCTTTTTACATTTATTAAACGTTGTGCCAATAAATCGCAGATGAAATTGTCATGGTTATCAATCTTGCAGTTATCGCTGGTGAATGGACCAGATCAGTGGCACCAGGTGGTGGCCGGAATGTAGCCAGTCTGTTCGCATATATTCTGACTGACTATATATATTCTTCACCAGATTGCCAATCCTCAAGATTTCCTCCACCAAGCGCTTCGACACATTTTCTTCGGTGTAAAGTTGCACTTGTGGACGTAGACTAGAGTCTTGGAGGCTGGTATTATGTCGTTATCCACCTTGCCGTGGATGCCATAGCTGTAGGGCTCGTGCTTTTGATTTATATAGATGTAGGAAGCATTAGGGACAGACAGGGACGGAAGATCTTTGTGATTCTCGTGGAGCTCGACTGTATATTCGATATCCACCTCCAGTATGTAGACAAAAATCGTGGTGTCCGTTACTTACATAGTGTTGATATCCGTGCTGGCTGGTCAATTTGAAATCGCCATATGGCAGCCGGTGCGGAATTTACCCATCATACAAATTATTTGCGTCTACATGCTGGAGGTAGGTAGACGGCCTGCTGGCATTGCCAGACAGGCCTGCCGGCCTGTTTGCCACTGTGTGACGCTTGATGCACTGGGCCACCCCTCTCCAGATACCAGTCTCGATAAATTGATGAATATCGTAATCGCTGAGAAGTTCGAGATCCACCTCGTCTTCTTCAGCATTGCATCGAACAAGAATCTGGGGCACTCGCGTCCTGAACAGAATCCAATCTGGACAGACAGCCCCCGGAAGTTCTCGAACACATCGCATAATATCAGAACGTCCATATGTAAATATAACTCCGAATACACCTTTAGCATGCTGCATCCGAATGTCTCGCAGACCTTCTGCGCTTGCAGGTACTCCTCCGGTGTAATGCTACATCTGGTGATGCGGTTGTAAAAATCGTTAATGCCCAACAGCATTGGCTCTTAGAACTTCCCCCACGAGGTGACATAGTCGTAGGGGAACACTCCTTTCCGAGTTACTCTACATCTGGTGAGGCGGTTGTAAAAATCATTAATGCCCGACCGCATTGGCTCTTAGAACTTCCCCCACGAGGTGACATAGTCGTAGGGGAACACTCCTTTCCGAGTTACTCGATCTGCCTGGTATTGAGGAACATCGATGTGGTCTTGAACTCGGACGATGGTAGGTTCTGTGCAAGTGTGCAAGTGTTGCGAGGCTGGCCGACATAAATCTAAACTTATCTATGCATTGAATGGTAAATTTGTTGCCCAAACTTTTGCTGAAGGTGATAAGTTTTTCTTTTGTGTGTGTAATAATAAATATTTCCTTGGTATCGTAGCCAAGTTGCCCTGTACTGGAGAATACTGTGCTTACGGAGTCTGGAAAAGTAATAATTGGAAACAAAGTCGCTTACAATTGGTCCTACCAGATTTCCGAATCCCAAAACTGCTAAGAGAACTGTACAACACAGCGGCAGGTGGTCACGTCGGTGTAAATAAGACTCTTGACAGAGTACGACTGAGATTTCATTGGCGGCATTATTGGGAGTATGTTTAGAAGTGGTGTCATCTGTGCGATACCTGTAACGCGAGGAAGGTTCCGAGGATTAAGGGACGAGGTCCCCTTCGGACATACGATGTTGGAGTCCCATTTGAGGGGAAGGCAGTGCACATGCTCGGATAATCATTTACAGTCACTGAAAGGGGGAATCGGTACCTTCTGGTAGGGCAAGACTACTTCACAAACTGGCCCGAGGTCATAAGAGTTCCAAACCAAGAGACTGGCACTGCAGCTGATGCATTTGTAGAACACGTTTTATCCAGGTTTGGAGTGCCACTCGAGCCTCATTCTGATCAAGAAAATTTGGAGGCCTGCTATTCTTAAAGAGGCAATAAAGATTTCAGGAATGAAGAAAACTATTACCACAGCATTACACCATCAGTCGGGTGGAATGGTCCAGAGGGTAAATCGTACCCTGGAACAGTACCTGGCGATCTTCGTGGATAAACAACCAGAAGGATTGTAGCAGTACCAACCTTTAAAGCTTTTGTTTGTTTATTTATTTTGAGCTCGATATTTATTTATTTCGTCGGTTATTTTAAAACCCTTCTCTAATAAATAGCTAGTATTGCATTTTAGGACATAANTCGATATTTATTTATTTCGTCGGTTATTTTAAAACCCTTCTCTAATAAATAGCTAGTATTGCATTTTAGGACATAAACCTTAAAATTATCTACTTTATTTGTCAACAGTTTCACACATTTTGCCAGTTCTGTTATCTTCGTATTATTTCTNTAACCTTAAAATTATCTACTTTATTTGTCAACAGTTTCACACATTTTGCCAGTTCTGTTATCTTCGTATTATTTCTAAATTGACTGGTCTCTATGTACATTGCCTGGTGTTATCACTACAGTTTTGCTATTGAGAAATAGCATAATTAAAGATTGATTACGATGTATTATGTCTCAGGAAGTGACTCTAATCTGGGATTTTCCTGTCTTTTATAGCGTCATAGGGGGAACNGATTACGATGTATTATGTCTCAGGAAGTGACTCTAATCTGGGATTTTCCTGTCTTTTATAGCGTCATAGGGGGAACTCTGGAGGACTCTTCTGATACCTGTAGAACAGTTCATCCTAATTTTTGCTTCAGCAATTTTCTTCGTAAATTTTGCTGGTAACCACCCATCATAAGCTAGACTGGTGTTAGAGAGGTGCCTCAGTAGTAAATATTGTCGCATGTGCCGGGACTATCCTAAAATTACCATAACCTAATATCTCATGACACCCGGGAANCCAGTAGTAAATATTGTCGCATGTGCCGGGACTATCCTAAAATTACCATAACCTAATATCTCATGACACCCGGGAACGGGCAACGCGGACAATAACGCCGAAAATGTGGTGTTTGGGGAAGGGAGAGTTATGGTGGGCAGGTTGAACTCTTGATGAGGGGATGGGGNAATAACGCCGAAAATGTGGTGTTTGGGGAAGGGAGAGTTATGGTGGGCAGGTTGAACTCTTGATGAGGGGATGGGGAGATTACTGTGATGTCTCGGGCCAGGGTAAGTAGGGGAAATGGGAAGGTGGCCGGTTATAAGTAAAAGGATCGACATAGGGGGTTTAAGGTTGATGGAGGGTGTTGGCAGAGTGATAAGGGGGTTATGGGTNAATAACGCCGAAAATGTGGTGTTTGGGGAAGGGAGAGTTATGGTGGGCAGGTTGAACTCTTGATGAGGGGATGGGGGGATTACTGTGATGTCTCGGGCCAGGGTAAGTAGGGGAAATGGGAAGGTGGCCGGCTATAAGTAAAAGGATCGACATAGGGGGTTTAAGGTTGATGGAGGGTGTTGGCAGAGTGATAAGGGGGTTATGGGTNCTATAAGTAAAAGGATCGACATAGGGGGTTTAAGGTTGATGGAGGGTGTTGGCAGAGTGATAAGGGGGTTATGGGTCGTTGGGAGAAAACCGCGGAAGGGGGTTGAAGGGAAAGGGGGTTGTTAAGAGGGAGGAGGATGGCGGCACGGCTTTCTAATTATTAACCCCTTAAAAGTTAACTTTCCACCTAAATAAGTGCCGTGGCACATAACTAGCCTACAAATTACGCCGACCTCACAAATAAAACCTACCAAGGGTGGAGGGGGTATGCTCCACCGAATGACTGATTTTGGAGCGTCCTGAAGTTCGATTTCCTAACACATTTCCAGGTAGAGTACTAATGACTTAAACCTTAAAAGTAAAACAATAATTAGCACACTCGCACGGGCTTGAAGAGGCACAACACCTAGGGATCAATACAGGACAGCTGAACGGAAAAATAACTCTTGTAAAGAAAATAATAATAAATCACTCTACTTTACATATTAGGTAGGATTTTTGTTCCTAAAAAAAATAAATGTGTGTGCTCCAAATAACGGCCATTTTACTTTTCGCCACCCAAGTAAATGCTACAATTCCAAAACGCATTAAACAGCTTTTCTTTTCACAAAAGAAAATAGAACGACAGAAAAATTCTTACTTTATATTTCTGAGGTACGGTAGGTCTCGGGACCTTCAACTTTACAAGTTCCATTTTTATTTTAAAGTGCCCCCCGTCCTTGCTTTGGCTCTTATTCAAATTTAGAAACTAAACTTCTTACTTGGTTTATTGCCTGGAGGATTTCTGATCTCCACAACAGACATTTAATACTTGCATTCCTTTAACCAAATTTCCTACGAGGGGAAAAACTTATCAACTTTTTACCTATCACAAACAGTCAAAGATTTCGCTGATATGCTTAGGCCTTCTGTACAGCTACTTAATTATTCTNAACTTTTTACCTATCACAAACAGTCAAAGATTTCGCTGATATGCTTAGGCCTTCTGTACAGCTACTTAATTATTCTAAATTACGTCGATTTTATTTCCGCCATGTAATCTCTATCAGTTTTGTGCGGAAAACCACTTAATTTAAATTAAGCCTAACCAATTGCCGAAGCCTGGGAACNGTGTAATCTCTATCAGTTTTGTGCGGAAAACCACTTAATTTAAATTAAGCCTAACCAATTGCCGAAGCCTGGGAACCGGCTACGATAAACTCCATCAGGAAGGAATACTTAACTAAGCTCCTACATGTTGTAGAACACCTTAGGCTCCTCCGACGTACCTCGGGACTTCTTTACTCTTCACCGCGTCACACACATACCGTTCTCGCTTCGCAGACCGACGCCAACTCCTCGACCGGTAGCGCGTCCTCGCTGGACCCACGCTCCTGCTTGGCTGTTGCTAGGCGGGCGTCAGCGAAAACTCCGCTAACGCCGCCTCCGCCTCATCACGCGTTGTTCCTGCTTACATATCCCCCACCCCTCAGGCGATCCACTGGGGATCCGGATTGGGGGGGGACCTGCCCAATGGCGCTCTCCCCCCACCAGAGTGATGCGCAAGTGTTACTCTGGTTAAACCCAGCGCCAATTGAAGGAAAGTTACCTGCGCCTCTCTACTAGCACTTTTTTCCTATCATAATAAAGAGCATGATTCCTATCCTCTGTCTCCTGTAGCATTTCTGTTAAACATGATAATGCATGAAACAATTTTTAATTCTTTCCTGTCAAAAGGGTTTTTACGGTGACTATGCCGGTTTTTCCCTTTCTCTTCTAACTATAGTTTAGCTATAAGTACACTTAGGGAGGTTGTCATGGCCACAATCTGGCCATGGCAGCCTAATCCCTCTTTGCCGTGATGCATGTCTCCTTGCATGATACTGCCTTCCTTGTAGGCATATGGGGCTTAGCCCTGCGACGCACTTAACTCCCGTCCCTACCGCGGGCTCATATAATACTTAGTTTCAGAGTAGTTAGTTGAAATAAAAAAAAAAGCCTTGTCCCAGCGCCGTGAGCCCTCGGTGATTTCATGTAAACGCAAACGCACTGCCGTCTGCTTTGTCGGCCCTCGCATACGGTCAACCACAGCCCACGTGCATACATCTGCTGGCCTGACTGCCCGAACGGAGGTCCACGTCAGCACAACCCACGGCCGCGATGCCTACTCGCAAGAGTCCCGGCTATCCTTAGCCCTAACCCAGCCATAAGGCTGTATGCGGATAAGTATTATAGAATTTCGAATAAAAGCTAAAGTTAAACCAAACACCAAAACACTACTATCATTTAAAAACCAGAACTGAAAAAAAAGCAATAACAAATACCGGATGACTCGAAACAAAACAACCGAAAATAACTTCCAATCAAAATAAAGGCCCAAATCCGATAGGAACATCAACAAAAAGAAGATCGTGGTCAAACACCGATCTGAAGAAAAACCCTAAGAGGTTTCTTGAACCTCCAAAAATTCCTGTGTTACGATATGCGGGGGCACGATTAAGAAGAGGCTCTAAAACGCATTGCATTATTTTTTAGTGCTTCGGAACTGAGCGAGCTGCCTTCTCCACTGCAAGACCAGCTTAAGTATAATTCTTGGGTATGATCAAGAATCGATGGCGAACTGTTTTATATGAGCGCATAATTAATTTTGTGGAATAGTTTTGCTTTTTAAATTTCAATGTGAATATTTACGTAATTTTTGGACTAAATTTGAGAGTTTTAATGAAGGGCGTGGCTTATTTAACGAATGCTAACCAGAAGCCAGCAGATAAAATTCTCATGTTCTACAGCCGAGTATAATGAACATTTCCAGCAAGATTACTAATTTTGATGTGATTTTGAGCCAGTCAATAGAACTTTCGCTCACATAAATTACTGTTTTATTTGGTATGTTTAAGCGAGCGAATTAAGATTCTGATTTTACAGATAATTTTTATTTTGACGCCATTTTTCATTTGATATTTTGCATTGAAATTTGTGAACCAATCCAGTATTATTTTATTAGCTATCACACTTTTCACAAAGATTCTTCTGATTAAAAAAAACTTAATTTTTAACACAAATTGAGAGTCAAATATTTGTGTAGATTAGAAAGTAGCTAGATTTTATCTTATTTGCAAATTTATTATTTTGTTCATGTCTTCATTCAAATCGTATGACAGTTTTTTGTTAATGTGTTTTGTCTGATCTGATCGTATTGCGAATTTTTACTAATGTGGTTGAGAATTCACATTAAATATTTACCTGCATTTAAATCGGGTATCTGCAATATTTAATTAAATTTTAAGGGTTAAAGGATTTTTCTCACGCTGAACTTACAAAAGGTTGCCGTTTTTTAATTGGTGTCACTACACAACAGTTAGCCGCAGCGAGCATAGAGAAATTAACGTAGAGTCTAGACTCTAGACAATTTGTTTTGCATCACACACGCTCGACAAACAAACCTACATACATTACATATTATATATTATTATTATTATAATTCTCTATCTAACTTTTCTCACACTACAGTCGTTTCACTAAGGATTGAAACTCCAAGGTTCTCTTGTTTATCCTGGCATATCGTTCAGCAGTCAACAAGGGTAACACCTTCAAGGATGCTGTTTGGAAGAGAGCTCAGTCTCCATGGTGACCTGCTATTCGGACCTCCAGTGGAAGATGCTGCCACCCCAGAATATCTTAGCAAACTACAACAGATATTAGTTGACATCCACGAGTTTGCCCGACGGCACCTTAAAATGATAGAAAACACGATATGACCGGATAATGCCTAAATAAGTTTTTCAAGATCAGCTGGTGTGTTTGTATAACCCTCAAAGGCGGAAGGGATACTACCCGAAGCCACAGAAATGTTGTGTAGGCCCGTACAGGATTCTGAAACAGATCAATGATGTGGTCTGCTGGATTTGTCGACAGGGCTATCGGGCGAAGCCTAAGGTTGTCCACATCGACCGACTGGTGCTGTACGATGGTCCAGGTGTTGGAGAGTCTGTTCGGAACGAACATATTTAAGGAGTGGCAGTGTTACTTCCTTACTGCTTCACGAGCGCGGGCACTATGCCCGGACTCGGCTCTTGGCAGATCTGCTAATGCTCCCGTCGCCGGGCGGCCGGGAATGATTGACAGCTGACCTGACTGGTGCCATAGCCCCTCCTCTCCCCTGCTGGAGAAGCCGACGACTTGGGAGGATGCGCAAGAATATTCTGGTAACTAGGACCCTCGGCGCAACCCAGTATTTAGAGAAATTTCTGGACGATCGTCGACAACACTATAAGTACATCGCAACTTGAAGGCTACTGTGCATGAGGGCGCTCGGAGAACTCTAGAACATTGCGGACTCGTGGGACAAGGACTAAATTGAGGCGGGACTGTGTTGTTACGCGCTCGCTGGTTCATATCCCGCGCGAACGAGTGGAAGGGAAAGACAGCATTTATATGATGGCGGCGGCAGCAAGTCATTGGGATGTTTTGAAGTACAGGCTCGCGCTAAGCAAGAAGCGAGCCGACACGTAATCTTTTTGCTGCGCGCGCTGCTGACCTAGATTGTATTATTATAATTCTGCATCTATCTGAGGAATTTTCTAGTTGGTTACTGCCTTAGATTATGTCCGTATGACTCAGGGTGCGTCGAACTTTCCAGGTCAAAGCTAGCAGAGTATAAATTGTGCGATGGGCCTTCGGGCCGAGAGTTGTTGTTGAATGAATGAGTTCCGAGCTGTAGAAGACGAGCGGCGAGAGAAGTGACCAGCGGTAGAAAAATCTGCAACTGCGAGTATCAAGCTGTGAAGGGTGCGGCTGGCAGACTGGACTAGTGAACTGGGCACGTAAGTGAAAGACACAAGAAATGATGGCAACGGAAGTAGTAGTAAAAGGAGCATTCGAACGCTGTTTCATGACAGGGACACAGGAACACAAGATAGGTGGAATGCAAGAGCAGGAGGTTTTTGAGAGGGAATGCATCTGCAGGAGGTCGGCCATTTTGGCAGCCAGTTGTCGGCCATTTTGCCGACAAGTACATTCTAGAACATGCGATCGCATGGTGGCCATTTTGCTAGCCAGTAAATTAAAACTTATGTAAAACATATTTAATTTTTTAAAATAATCGGCGACCATGTGTGCAGTAAGTACATGTTGCGGCCATTTTGCCAACCAGTACAAGTTGGCGGCCATTTTGCTAGCCAGTAAATTAAAACTTATGTAAACAATTTATTAAAAATTATTGGTAGCCATATTGGATGAGGCATGCAATAACATGGCGGTCATTTTGCCGACCAGTACAAGTTNAAAACATATTTAATTTTTTAAAATAATCGGCGACCATGTGTGCAGTAAGTACATGTTGCGGCCATTTTGCCAACCATTACAAGTTGGCGGCCATTTTGCTAGCCAGTAAATTAAAACTTATGTAAACAATTTATGAAAAATTATTGGTAGCCATATTGGATGAGGCATGCAATAACATGGTGGTCATTTTGCCGACCAGTACAAGTTGGAGGCCATTTTCTCAGCCAGTAAATTAAAAAGTTATGTAAAAATGTATTTAATTTTTTAAAATAATCGACGACCATGTGTGCAGTAAGTACAAGTTGGCGGCCATTTTGTCAGCCAGTAAAATAAAAAAATGTGTGTAATATAAGTATAATTTTTTTTAATTATCGGCGGCCATTTTGGATGGTGCCACCCCTCCGTAGCGGCAGCCATGTTGACGTCACCACCTCAGCAGCAGGAGCAGTGGCCATGTTTGTTTGCATTCAGTACAAGTTGGTAGCTATTTTTTTGGACAGTTAATTAAAAGAAGTTTAAATGTTTTAAATTATAGGCAGCCATATTGGATACAGTGTCACCCCTCCGGCGTGAGCCCTCCGTAGCAGCAGCCATGTTGCCACTACCACCACCACCACCACCCCTCTAGCCATTAAATCGTGCGAGGTTGCGCACATTGAAGTATTTTTTTAAAAGTACTTGATTAGCATCATAATTAATGGAAATGTATTAAAAATAATATGTTGTGTTTCTTATGTGTTGCAGATGAATATATATCCACATTATATTGAATTGAACTCAACACAATATTAAAAAAAAAGGATTGTTTTTAATAAAAAATAAAAAGCATGGCACAGGCTTATTTACGCCTTTTATTAAACGTAATACAGATTGTATTACGCAGTTAGCAATATAAACATGCAGATGAACCCCATCCTCCCATTTACCATCTGCATGGTATAACCATGCAGGCGGACCCCGGATTTGGAACCGGCAGTACGCTATTCCTACAAATCTATCAATACATATATAAATATATATATATTGGTAACATCATAGATATAGCGAACAAGTAGGTTGCGGAGCAGCAAGGGGGAAAACAATGAAGCGANATCATAGATATAGCGAACAAGTAGGTTGCGGAGCAGCAAGGGGGAAAACAATGAAGCGAGCGCTTCGTCAACAGGGAAAAAACATATACAGACGAGATACTACAGTATGATAGCGGCGACACTGGTGTTATGCCAACACACACAGTGCGATGGAGAGTGCGGAGAACAGTTATTAACAGTAAAATTACAATTACATTAGTAGTAGTAGTAGTACGAGTGGAAACAATACACATGACAAAGTAGAATGCTATAATCTGGCACATAAGCTTGANGTAGTAGTAGTAGTAGTACGAGTGGAAACAATACACATGACAAAGTAGAATGCTATAATCTGGCACATAAGCTTGACAAGCATTTTGCCGACGAAGACGATGACTCTACACAGCTGAATACAGAGGGAGGTAATTGAAACATACGAAAGCAAGATAGTTAATATGCAGTGAAAATGTACAGCTATTAGCATTTGTGAAAAAAAAAAAAAAAGGAACGCATGAATGGTATACCTGACAAGACTACTGCTTGCGTGTGCTCCAGTATACCACAGTAAAAAAAAACATGTACAGGACGTGCTGGTAACATGCATGGCAAGACTTCTTGCATGCTACCACCCAGTATACCTGNAAAAAAACATGTACAGGACGTGCTGGTAACATGCATGGCAAGACTTCTTGCATGCTACCACCCAGTATACCTGACAAGTCGAAGATTGCAACGCTTGCATGAGCAATAGTACACTGAATCAGAGTGCGCGGGCCAATGTTTGTATACCTGACAAGCCCTCCAAGCTTGCATGTGCTCCGGTATACTGCAGGAATAAAAANGCGCGGGCCAATGTTTGTATACCTGACAAGCCCTCCAAGCTTGCATGTGCTCCGGTATACTGCAGGAATAAAAACCTATAATCTACCAGACAATGTTAGGAACTTGCCTCTTGAACGAGCTACAGTAGAATATCAGCCAGCATACCTGGCAAGCCTGCAACACACTTGCATGTGCTACAGCATGCTTATCGAGAAATATGACTACCAAAACCCTCGGCCATGCACCTGACAGGCGGAATACGAAGACGTCTGTACGTGCTACAGTACATGCCGGGAGATGAAGCACTCTCTCTCTCTGCCAACACAGAGCTGTTTTTCGTATTAGGCCTGACAGCCATAGGGGACAGTATGTATGCCATCNACTCTCTCTCTCTGCCAACACAGAGCTGTTTTTCGTATTAGGCCTGACAGCCATAGGGGACAGTATGTATGCCATCATCCAGGACTTTAGGCTTATCGTCCATCCACGAAAGAGCCAGTTTGGAGGATTGCTCTGTATATACTGTGTGAGGGTACGACCTAATACCTGCGACCTGCACTCTCATGTTGAGCTGGGCCGAAAGTATGCGCCGATAATCGTCGAACGTTATCGTCTTGTCAACTACGCACCCTTGTATCCCCTTCGCGCGCTTCACTACCGTATTCAGGCATCGGTATGCATACAGTTTCGCCCTTAACCCTACAAACTCAACCATTTCGTCACCTGCACATTCATCCTTGAACTTCCCAATCACCTTAGAATTGCTAGGTGAGTAACAAAGATGAGTGGGCGGGTAGGCGCTGGTGTCGAACTGCGACATGAGTGTAGGGTTAATGGCGAGTTCACTGTAGAAGTCAGGGCTGGCAATCTCCATTACAAAGCTACCTGTATCCATGTAAAGGAGGTTTANGGTAGGCGCTGGTGTCGAACTGCGACATGAGCGTAGGGTTAAGGGCGAGTTCACAGTAGAAGTCAGGACTGGCAATCTCCATTACAAAGCTATCTGTATCCATGTAAAGGAGGTTTACCCTGCCCCCATACCGCGCTCGCATTACATCGTAGTAAAACTTGTACATAAGGGTCTTTGACAGGTCGAGTACGGCAAATCAGCGTATATGGGCTTGTCAAACACAATGCTCTCTTGGGTATTAAACTGATCTGAGTTACTGAGTAGCATTTATCTCCTACATTTAAACACAGGTTTTGCGATGAGCTTCTTCTCCTGAACTTCCCTACACACGAGTTCCATACGCTGTTGTTTGCTCTTATTTTCCATAAGTTTGCCATACGTTGCGTTATNGCATAATTTGACTAGACTCAATGACTCATCGTAAATAGTCCTACATTTAAACGCAGGTTTTGCGATGAGCTTCTTCTCCCGAACTTCCCTACACACGAGTTCCATACGCTGTTGTTTGCTCTTATTTTCCATAAGTTTGCCATACGTTGCGTTATTCATTAATTTGTAAAAGTCCTTCTCGAAACCGTTCGTGGCAGCCTGACGTTTCTCTGTGTTGAGATCAATATAGGGCTTAAGCCACGGCTTCTGCAGGAATTGAAGGACTCGGTGAACAGCCTTCAGCCGTAACCCATGACCCAATGCTTGCTTCAAAGTAACGTAATNCGTAACCCATGACCCAATGCTTACTTCAAAGTAACGTAATGCACGATGTAGTGAAGCTTGCTCTCCAGTGTCATGAGTTTCGTTTGTTTGGACCCCGGGGGACACTCGTTCACTGGCAAGAATGGGAGATCCATATGCGCTTCGTGAAGAGCGCAAGGGTATTCTACGTCTACCTCCAGTATATAGCCGACATATCCGTCGTCCGGCACGCTCATCACATCGATGCTCGTGGCGGTCCATTCAAAACCTGCATATGGTAATGGTAAGGACATTGCCCAACCGTAGAGATTATTAGCATCTACATACTGCAGGTAGGTAGATGGTTTGTCGGCATCATATNCATATAAGTTATTACCATCTACATACTGCAGGTAGGTAGATGGTTTGTCGGCATCAAATGTGTCTGGTATATGCCTGTTATTGGCAACTGTGTGCCGCTTAACACATTGAGCCACCCCTCCCCGGATGCCAGCCTCAATGAACAGGTGCATGTCATAGTCGCAGAGAAAATCTAATTCCACCTGTGTATTGCGCAACATTGCGTCAAACGAGAACCCGGGAGCACTAACATAGCGCACACAGTCGAGTCTCTATGTGCGTAGACAGAGCCTCCAGAAATTCTCGAAGACGTCGCACAGAATCGGCATGTCCGTCTTCAAGTAGAGCTTAGAATAGTCCTGGAGGGTACGACATCCGAACACAGACTAGACGGTTTGTGCGTGCTGGTAGTCCTCGGCACTGACATTCCCTCCAGTAAGCCTATTGTAGAATGACTCTATAGCCGGTAATTGCGGTTCGGTGAGCTTCTCCCACGAGCTAACATAGTCGTAGGGGAAGACACCTTTCCGGGTTACCAGCTGTAGCTCGCGCTCTACCGTGAAGAAACGTGACGTTGTGTGGAATTCACCGAACGGCAGATTCTTAGCGAGAGTTGCCAGACTGGCAGACATGAACCTATACGTGTCAATAAACTGTATAGTGAACTTGTCGCCCAAACTCTTACTGAAGGTGATGAGTTTCTCTTCGCTATGCGGAATAATAAATATTTCCTGGGTATCATAACCCAGCTGCTTAATTATGAAATTGGCATCATACGTCAGGTTATGGAAGAGTATTGGCAGTCTCTGGGGTCGACGACGAAGCTTGTTGCAGTTTTTACACGATGCCCCAATAAAACTACCAGTAAAATGGTCATGTTCATGCACCTTATGATTTTTGTCGGTGAACATGCCAGAACAGTGGCAGCAGATAGTGGCTAAAGCATAGTCAGCCTGTTCCACATGCGTTAGTGGATGCATCGGTTCAGACTGGCTATATATATCTTTAACCAGGTGTCCTATCCTAACCACCTCTTCCATAAANCGTAACCACCTCTTCCATAAAATGTTTCGATGCACTTTCGCCCGTGTAAACAGTTACACGCGAGAGGGTAGCCTGGTTGTCTTATAGGCGGGGATAATCGAATTATCTACCTGAACGTATATGCCATATGAAAGGGGCTCATGTTTTTGGTACTTATATGTGTAGGATGAGTCAGGGTTCGGCTGACATGTTTGTACAGGCACAAGCATGGCCTCGAAATCAGCATACACTACAATAGGCACCTTGTCGCCGTTCTGGTAATTTTTTAATTTGAGCACAGGCGGCCTGCCGCCCCCGTCCGGCTGTGACATGTCTGCACGAACAGCAGTATGGGTATTGCAGTACCTCCTATGCTCAGCCAGAGTTTCGGCACCCGTCAACCCGCTAACACGCCGTCGATTATTGTACGTTTTCAAACAACGTTTACAGACATTAACACTACCATGGCGTGCCGTCACCTGGGAGTGTACCAGCCTCGAGAAATGCGAGATGTAGCAATAATGCGAGTTCTGGTCCTCCTCCTCCGCTGTGGTGAGAAGCAGCAAATCAAAGTGTTGGGCCAGTTCTACATCTGTCACCCGTATTGGCACGATTTTCGTATTGTTCTCAAGCGTGTATATGTTAATACTAACCCCTGGATTGGCTTTCTCAAAAGCCAGTATTTGACGTAGAGGGGTGGGAAAATCTACCGTTGAAAAATCAAAACGTGTTTCAAGCTCGGTGTATCGCTTGTTTACACGCTGCCGATCCCTCCCCTCTACAAAATGTGCCAGTATATCCCATTTGAAACACTTGGTCATTGATGTGCGGGTTGATAATTGCACCTTTCTCCACAAATCCAACAGGCAATGGGATATACGAGGAGGCCCTAAGAGGGTCGAGCTTGTTTACGCGTAACTGGACTCTTTTCACTGCCGCGAGAGTCCAGCCGCTACCCTTCCCCATATAGTCAGTCTCCTCAATACAGATCTTTGCAATGGCAGCCGACACAGCCGCCTCTATGTCGGCTACGTTAAAGATAGGCACGTTTTTAGTTTTAAAAGCATGACGGTCCTCCTCATCCTCGTGCGGTTCTGGTTTCCCATATACACACACTGGAAATATATTAAACTTGACCGCCCCCTGTGTCTCGATTTCCTGCTGTAATTGGCCAATGATGTTAGGTTTCATTANTATACGAGGAGGCCCTAAGAGGGTCGAGCTTGTTTACGCGTAACTGGACTCTTTTCACTGCCGCGAGAGTCCAGCCACTACCCTTCCCCATATAGTCAGTCTCCTCAATACAGATCTTTGCAATGGCAGCCGACACAGCCACCTCTATGTCGGCTACGTTAAAGATAGGCACGTTTTTAGTTTTAAAAGCATGACGATCCTCCTCATCCTCGTGCGGTTCTGGTTTCCCATATACACACTCTGGAAATATATTAAACTTGACCGCCCCCTGTGTCTCGATTTCCTGCTGTAATTTGCCAATGATGTTACGTTTCATTACCTCGAGGTAGTTGCAAATGTCAACGGCTGCCCTCGAGGTATTCTCAGAGATGTACGTTTTCATTACACCTCTAAACGCGCTTTCAACCTCAACAAAGCCATACGAGTTGCTCTCGCCAGTGTCAATGGGCCCTCGGCGAGAGCTACTCGCGCCCACAAGAGCAGGAACGTTATGAGTCGGCTGCAGACTTGTAACTCGGGGCGGCTTCACTGGCCGGGAGGTTGACTGGGCAGAACCACCAGTACATTTAGAGCGCACGAAGCCTATCAGCCCTGGTGAACTGCCGACCGCAAGTCCCACATACCCTTGAAGGGGCAGCAGGGTTCGCCCAACACGTACGTTCATGATGCCTGACATGACAATAGTGTGTAAAGCCCTCATTACAGAACGTACAGTTGAGCGAAACGGCCTGTCTGATCAGTCCTGTACATGTTAAACTATGTTCGGCAAGCTTGTCAAGACGGTTAAAGGGAAGGGCGCACCTATCACACAGATGTGAGGCAGGCTGCCAGAATGGATTTAGGGAGCAATTATGCTCGTGACTAGTCCATTCCGGCGGTCCGTAAACACCCGATCGCAAAAACCACGTTGTAGTGCGGGTCTGCATATAATGGGAGCAGAAGGGGGGTTAAGCAATGCTGCAGCAGTGGATAGAAACAACGATGGTGATGCTGGCGAATTAGGCGATTCCATTATATATCTGCAGTACGTGGCAGGAGCGTATTTGGCAGGCAGACAGCCCAGACTCAGGCGGTATCCTACGAGAAACAGAGAAAAAAAAGGGGTGGATAGTTCGCAAAAAATATAGGCAGCACTTTTAATAACAACATCTAATACTTTAACAATGCCGGATCTTTTTAACACGGAATATTTCCAGAGTCCAATTCGGATAGTAACTTTTAGAGAAAACATTTTTAAGACGTGGAATGCGCACATAATCTCCTACTTTAGCTTTCTGCGTACTTGAATCTAGATTTTTTTTTATTTCCAAACACAGTTGATAACAGCGAATTGTCTTTTACATCTACAGGACGCCTACGAATTGTTCTAGGTTTCCTAGTATTGTAATTATTAATTAATCGGGGCAGAATATCCTGCCAGGTATAACTCCCGCGTGCTGAAAATTTGCACCATATATGATTTTTCAATGTTCTATTGAAACACTCCACGATTGAGGCTTTTTTTTCCCCCCTAAATGTACTATAATGACTAATATTTTTCTGTNACGTGGAATGCGCACATAATCTCCTACTTTAGCTTTCTGCGTACTTGAATCTAGATTTTTTTTTATTTCCAAACACTGTTGATAACAGCGAATTGTCTCTTACATCTACAGGACGCCTACGAATTGTTCTAGGTTTCCTAGTATTGTAATTATTAATTAATCGGGGCAGAATATCCTGCCAGGTATAACTCCCGCGTGCTGAAAATTTGCACCAGATATGATTTTTCAAAGTTCTATTGAAACACTCCACGATTGAGGCTTTTTTTTCCCCCCTAAATGTACTATAATGACTAATATTTTTCTGTNTGTTCTATTGAAACACTCCACGATTGAGGCTTTTTTTTCCCCCCTAAATGTACTATAATGACTAATATTTTTCTGTTGCATTAGTGCTTGTAATGGTTTATTATAGAATTCCTTACCTAAGTCCGCTTGTAAATTTTTCGGTGAGCCCTTGTCGGCTAACACTACAGACATGGCTTTGCACACATCTTTACCCGTTTTCCGTCTGACAGGCACGGCCCATGCGAATTTGCTGTAACAGTCAATAACTGTTAACATGTACCAGAAACCTTTATTTACAGAAGCATAAGGTATCATTTCAACCAAATCTGCCTGGTACAGGTCACGAATTCCAAACAGTTGTACTTGTCTTCTGCTAAACTTTTTCCTCGATGTTTAGTGGACTTCAGTAGCAATTGCCTCACAAGACATTATTCTTTCAGTATATGTAACCCTCTTCACGCAGTTCTTCTACAATATTAAGGATTTCATTGGTGTGTGAATTATTTCCCGCCTGCTGGGATGCGAATAGTAGTCGTAGACGTTCGACTAATTCGTTTATATCGTTCCAGTAAACAAACTCTGACTGACTGGCGTTATCAACTTTCAGCCCCGAACCGCTAGCTAAGCCAACGTCCGGAAACAGTTCTGATACAATGTCGAATTTAGGATGTGTTTCATCTTTATATGTGGTAGCATTTATATTGTTATCTGTCAAGTGCGCGCTTGTAATATGCAACATTTTTTTATATTGATTCAGAGCCTCACGCGAGAATTCCCCTGGTCTTCGCTTAAATAGTAGTTCGTACAAGCCAGGAGAAGCGTGAATAACTTCGTTATCGATCTGTACATAATCCTCGGGTAGGAAAAATATCTCTTTATTTCCCAGAAACTTTTTTGTATTCCTGCTCTAAACACCATAAACGGCATCATTAAAATGCTTAGTGTATGATATAAGGTAATTACGAACAGTATCCCTTTTTTTAGGTTTTGATTCATCCGGCGAAACTTAGGCTGCTATTGGCTTTAATTCAGGTTTGGTCTTCACGTCAGGGAGAATATCTGTTTTATTATTTAACGTATCCAGTCGAGATGTGATTGGCTGAAACGCATGTTCCAACACTGCGTCCCTTTCGATACGTGCACGCTTAGCTTTCAAATATTTACTCTGCACCCTTGCGATGACGCGAGGCAAGTACTCGGCTGCTGCAGACATAATACTGGCATTATTAGCGTAATGTGTGTACTTTATATTAAATAATTGGCCTGCGTGCAATTGCGTTGACAATTTTATCTTCGAAACTATTGAGTTGTTTTAGAATTGCACTACATATGTGTCCGCAATACGACCATTTTTCATCGTCTGTACGAATATAATTTAAATGTCGGATAATTCTGTGCCGTATTAGTTCCTCAATATTTGACATGCCACTAATAAAACTGTGGTTACGGGTGTCTAGTTCTTCTAGAATACTCGTAACTTGTTTATTGGTCATTCCCTCAAATATAGCGCTAAGTTAATTCTCCAAGCCAGCTACGCTTCCCTGCTGTGTATGTAGCACAGCAACACTTTTGCCTAGAGTATTTACTTGTTCGGTAAGTTTTGTGGAGGTATTTGCAAAACCCTTACCCAAAGTTTGTTCCAGCGCTGTTTGAACTGAAGTGAGCTTGTCATTAATAGCAGCCAGCTTGGCAGCGCTCTCGTTAGCTATGTGTAAATTATCATTTAATGTTGACGCGAGTGTTGTAAGTGACCTGTAATCAACACGGTCGCCTAGATCGGTAAGTTGTGNATGCGAGTGTTGTAAGTGATCTGTAATCGACACGGTCGCCTAGATCGGTAAGTTGTGCTTCTACTGCGGGGAGTTTGCTCGATACTACGCTTCGCACGTTATTTGATAACGTCTGGAAATGTTTCGTCACAGTAACAGCCAACGTACTAACTGCATTGAGATTCGATTCTACCTTAGCGGTTAATGTGTCCAGTGCGGTCTTGTCAGTAATGTGACTGACGAGTTTAGCGTTGAGGCCTTCGACTTGAGCTCCCACATCGCTAATTTTTTTCTCCATAACTGACACTGTGCTGCCAACCGCATCGATTATCTGCACTTTATCATATACTTTGTCAAACTGGGCTTCCAGCTTGGTAAAGAGTGCATTTGTGGGCGAGCATGCGACCCTCCATGGCTACTAAATTCGAATCAATTTTTTTTGGGGTGCTCTCTCCGACTTGATGTATGTGTCTAGCACCGCTGTGAGGCCTGCTAGCACCCCAGCACTGATCTGCTCTCCCATATTAGCGATTTTATTCTCCACGGCAGATATTATACCTCCTAATGCGTTCAGTTTCAACAAGTCTTCAGATATTTTGTATAGCTGGGCCTCGATTTTGGTAGACAGTATGTTTGTGTTACCGGGCAGCCTGCCTTCCACTGCTTCGAGTACGTCTNAGCATGCGACCCTCCATGGCTACTAAATTCGAATCAATTTTTTTTGGGTTGCTCTCTCCGACTTGATGTATGTGTCTAGCACCGTTGTGAGGCCTGCTAGCACCCCAGCACTGATCTGCTCTCCCATATTAGCGATTTTATTCTCCACGGCAGATATTATACCTCCTAATGCGTTCAGTTTCAACAAGTCTTCAGATATTTTGTGTAGCTGGGCCTCGATTTTGGTAGACAGTATGTTTGTGTTACCGGGCAGCCTGCCTTCCACTGCTTCGAGTACGTCTCCGCTAGTAACGGCCGTGATGTGTGATACATTTTCAATTAATGATCCTAGGCGGACATCCATGTTCGCGATCAATATATTAGTATCGTAAAGTCTATTTTCCACCGTAGTGAGTTTCCCGCCCAACACAGACAATTTCTTAACGTCACCGGACAATGTACCTANCATAGTGAGTTTCCCGCCCAACACAGACAATTTCTTAACGTCACCCGACAATGTGCCTAATTCACGCGTCATACCTGCGTGTATTCTGATAGCTATTTGCTCTCCCATACCGCCCAGCGTTGTTTGTACAGCGTTAATTTGAGTCATACTTGGCACTAATGAGCGCAAATATTTGTTTGCAGTGCTAGCAGAGGTCGCGGCGCATCAGATGTAACATTTCGCACAAACGATACGTTAACAGCGTCCCCGTCATGCCTGGGAATGCCTAGATTCTTGGCGCGCTTACCCTCAAAACTACAATTCCCATCGTTGGTNCAGCGTCCCCGTCATGCCTGGGAATGCCTAGATTCTTGGCGCGCTTACCCTCAAAACTACAATTCCCATCGTTGGTCGACATTATGCAGCTTTCCGGTGCGCGTTTCAGGCCGCTATGGCCAAATTTGGATACGGAGTAACTCATACTTCACCGATGGCTAACAATAAACTGATCGAATGCTTTGCGGTACCTTCCTTTATCAATTGGAAAATCTTTTGCAATTACTAGGAAACTGTACGCATTTCTCCAGCATTGTGCACACATTTCTTTAAAGCTGTCAAAAGCATATAGCTATTTACATGGTCCGAGTATATGTGGCGTAAATTCATGTCATCCATCAGAAATATGGCCAGGAAATTGGCATTGTCTCGTAAAAGCTGCTTCGGCATGCACGAGTATGTTTGACACAGATATAAGACATATACAGCCATATGTCGTCCCATACTGAAATATCGCTGGATATTTGTTTGTTTTTCACACGCTACATCGTCAAAAATAAACCGTGCAAGAGGACATTGTTTCTTTTCTGCATGTGCAAACTTCAAAAAATGTGATGTGGATGTAGGCCTTGTAGTTCCTAGCTTCGTCCGCAATACTACCAACGGAGTCGCAGCTGTGAAGAAGCTGCCACAATACTTCGTCTCGTGCGCCGACGCCGAGAACTTTGCTGTAGAGAATGGGTCCTGATTCGGCGTCTGCAATCAAGTGAGTTGCTCGACGTATGATTTCAACCAGACATTTCAATGAAGCAAGCAGCAGCACTTCAGGCAACAGAATACGCTTCGTTCATTTCTTTACAGAGCAGTGGTGTACCGTGTGACGAGGTTCGTGTGTGTTCATTCTACGTCCGTTTTTACATGAAATGTAACCCATGACGAGGTTCATTAGACGTTAAAGTCATAGCGAAATACAATGTGTGTATGTACATATTGTGTTTAATAAAAGGCGTAAATAAGCCTGTGTAATGCTTTTTATTTTTTATTAAAAACAATCCTTTTTTTCTTAAATATTGTGTTGAGTTCAATTCAATATAATGTGGAATATATATTCTTCTGCAACACATAAGAAACTCACACAACATATATTTTTTAATACATTTCAATTAATTATGCTGCTAATCAAGTACTTTTTAACTGGGCTGAGATAATTGAAAGTAATATAATGTGGAATATATATTCATCTGCGATACATATGAAACTAACACAACATACCTGGGCTGAAATAATTGAAAGAATTTTAATGTAGAATATATATTCAACACATAAGAAACTAACACAGCATATTTTTTAAATACTTTTTCATTTAATTATGCTGCTAATCAAGTACTTTAAAAAAACCTTCAATGTGCGCAACCTCGCACGATTTAATGGCTAGAGGGGTGGTGGTGGTGGTGGTGGCAACATGGCTGCCGCTACGGAGGGCTCATGCCGGAGGGGTGACACTGCATCCGATATGGCTGCCTATAATTTAAAACATTTATACTTTTAATTAACTGTCACAAAAAAGTAGCTGCCAACTTGTACTGAATGCAAACAAACATGGCCACTGCTCCTGCTGCTTAGGTGGTGATGTCAACGTGGCTGCCACTACCGAGGGGTGGCACCATCCAATATGGCCGCCGATAATTAAAAAAAAATTTATACTTATATTACACACACATTTTTTTATTTTACTGGCTGACAAAATGGCCACCAACTTGTATTTACTGCAGACATGGTCACCAATAATTTTAAAATGTTTACATAACTTTTTTATTTACTGGCTGACAAAATGGCTGCCATCATTGAACACAACTTGTACTAGCTGAAAAAATGGCCGCCAACTTGTACTTACTGCACACATGGTCGTCGATTATTTAAAAAAAAATTAATACATTTTTTACATAACTTTTTAATTTACTGGCTGAGAAAATGGCCTCCAACTTGTACTGGTCGGCAAAATGACCGCCATGTTATTGCATGCCTCATCCAATATGGCTACCAATAATTTTTAATCAATTGTTTACGTAAGTTTTAATTTACTGGATTGCAAAATGGCCGCTAACTTGTACTGGCTGGCAAAATGGCCGCCAACTTGTACTGGTTGGCAAAATGGCCGCCAACATGTACTTACTGCACACATGGTCGCCGATTATTTAAAAAAATGCAATATTTTTTTACATAAGTTTTAATTTACTGGCTAGCAAATTGGCCGCAATGCGATCGCATGTTCTAGAATGTACTGGTCGGCAAAATGGCCGCCAACTGGCTGCCAAAATGGCCGACATCCTGCAGATGCTTTCCTTCTCAAAACCTCCTGCTCTTGCATTCCACCTATCTTGTGTCCCTGTCACGAACCTGCGTTCGAATGCTCCTTTTACTACTACTAACGGACAGTCTGGCAGTGTGTTAATAATGAGTATGAGTTAATTGACTATAACCAGAGACATCAAGAATGACGTTAATTAGAGTAAAAATAGACAGTAAATATTGAGCTCATTGAGAAATAAATAGTAATAGTGGAGATATATAGATTCATAGGTTTGGAGTAAATTAAAAATCAAATTTAGTTATTATATTTAATTAAGACCTCCATCCCTTAACGAACCTGGTTTAACCCACTGACTTAAGGAAATTGCAACAATATTAGATAATAAGAGTTGTAAAATGTTGAGGTAAAGATCGGCGAGTATTCAACATAGAACTCGTACACGACTGTCGTGTCAAAGGACACCAACGGAGTTAAGTGGTGCAGTTGTAAACCACTGGACTTTTTCGGGAGGACCCTAGTTCGATTCCCGGCCCTGTCATCCTGATTTATATTATTCATGGTTTTCCGAAGTCACCCCAGGTGAATGTTGTGATAGTTCCTTACTACAGGCCAAGGCCGATTCCTTCCCCGTTCCTGCTGCTTTGAGCAACTGGGTCCATTTATTATGACCTCACTGTCAACGAGACGTTATTTCTAACATTTTAAGACACCATGAGCACCGCGAGATCTAAGGAGTTGTCGTGCAATAACCTTGCGTCTCCATTCCCATCTAGTTTCTCTAGTGTGCACATTTTCATGTATTTGGTTTTTCAAGATTTGTGACAGTTTGCCCAAACACGTTGATGAGTGCAAGGTGCTGAGCTTCGCCGTGTATGGTGTGTTCGCAGATCGAGATCGAGGCGCTGCTAGCACTGAACCCCAACCTCATCCCGGGCCACCACATCGAGCATGGTCTGAGTCCGGCCAGGTTCAGTCGGGTGAGTCTGCAGCGTCCTCTGCTCCGGTGCTCGAGCCAGCCTCCGGGAGCATTCGTATTGCCTCGCCGCCTCTACTTGCTTGTGCCTCCGCGCTAGTGCGAAGTAAGCAGCTGTGACATCGTGGATAAAACCTTTTTTCGATATTACTGCGATACTTGAATGCAGCATTTTCAGTGTTTTGTAATGCCTTAATACCTCTATGATACACATTTNCGCCTCTACTTGCTTGTGCCTCCGCGCTAGTGCGAAGTAAGCAGCTGTGACATCGTGGATAAAACCTTGTTCGATATTACTGCGATACTTGAATGCAGCATTTTCAGTGTTTTGTAATGCCTTAATACCTCTATGATACACATTTATGTATTGTATGGAAGACAAAGATATTTTGCACTCCTCTTTCTTGCCTAATACTGTTTGTTGAGTATTTTCCACAGGCCACGATCACTGCAATGCCAATATCAGATTAAGAATTTAATTTCACCACAGTCGTTATGAACTATACTAATACAGAACGCAAAATTCAGCATTTAATAATTTTGTAAAAAAAAAAAAAAAAAGGTAATAATTGGAGGCAGTCTCAAATACGAATGCTCTCTGGCAACTGGACTATACTTNGATCACTGCAATGCCAATATCAGATTAAGAATTTAATTTCACCACAGTCGTTATGAACTGTACTAATACAGAACGCAAAATTCAGCATTTAATAGTTTTGTAAAAAAAAAAAAAAAGTAATAATTGGAGGCAGTGTCAAATACGAATGCTCTCTGGCAACTGGACTATACTTTTCTCTAACAACTTACTTTTCTGAACTAAATCAATTTTTACTTGCTTCGTATTTTTCCACTGCGCTACTAACAGTACTAATTGGTGATGGTGTGAGTTTTTCTTTCAGCCATCGACGTTGGGCCATATCCTCGTGGAAAGAATGAATGGCGGGTCCCTGGTGGGATGCCACGTTGTCTCCTGTAGTGCTGATTTAGTTTTTCACTTGTTGACTGGGGATCTGCGGGTCGGGTTATATTGCAACTGAGCTAACAGTATTGCCGATATTTGCAAGCAGTAGCGTTCAGCGCCANTCGTGGAAAGAATGAATGGCGGGTCCCTGGTGGGATGCCACGTTGTCTCCTGTAGTGCTGATAGAGTTTTTCACTTGTTGACTGGGGATCTGCGGGTCGGGTTATATTGCAACTGAGCTAACAGTGTTGCCGATATTTGCAAGCAGTAGCGTTCAGCGCCATTTCAAGTTCGTCCTAGGCACATAGAGGGTTGTGCGGATAAGACAACCGCGAAATTCCCCATTATTCTAGATGCAACACTTTTCTTGTGCGTGCCTCTATGTGAGCGTTTGTCTGAGCTTTCATAATAAAACCTGTATTTTAAAAATATGGCTACGGAGAAGTACGGTAAGCTGCTGTTTAGTTACGCAGGTTGGTCTGTCATGTCGAAGAGTCCAGTAATCGATTTTAAGCGGCGAGAAATCTTAGTCTTAAAATTACCAGTGTATTAAGTTATCATTTATCGCCAAGAATAAAAATGAAAATTAAGGTATTGTGAAAAAGTATTTNCATCACCATAGTCATTCCGCTGGATGTTGGATAGTGGGTTTCCGGGTGAATACTACTTCTGGGACACTAATTGTTCACACACGTGCCCCGTAATTGGAACAGTGTAATAAAGTTCTATGTTTTGTGAGATTATTAGCAGTTCGGAAAAAGAATAGTGTAAATTGGACACGAACGAATAATATGTTACAGACAACATTAAAATAACTACGTTATAGAAGGCATGCAACTAAAATGCGATAATCGTTGACCGTTGCCATACATTTTGCGGGTAAACAAAATAAGATTTTCGAACTAGTTTTGTGATTTAACTTCTGAGTAATATGCATCTAAAAACAAAGTGGCAGGACAAATATCTCCTTACCTTTTTACATTGTAAGTTATGTTTATAATCTGAAACAGAATTCCATCTAGTTTGTCGTACATGGTTTAACATTTTAGAAGGCTACTAAATTAGCTATAAAAACCCTGTACTCTGTTCCATGGAAATAGAACCTTGATTATTTGCTGCAAACTAAAGGGTGTTACTATCAAGAAAAGAGATAATTTCTAGGAGGATTCATCTCGAAACTCATTTGGTTATAAGCATCGCATTATTTTTTCCATAGCTTAGTAACAAGTAAAGTCGTAGAGCACTAATAATTTTCTGAATTTAAATTATAAGAAGATTGAAAATTAAACAATGCACAAGCCCGTAATATAAAATTAATAGTATGATGCTGGCAGTAAGGCATGCGTGTACGATACGTGTACCATATTTCAGCTGCTGGTTCCGTTGAACGGCGCATTGTCTCTGGAGTAGATGATTAGAAAATGAACTTGAACTTAAACTTGGCTTTTTTCTGCTAAAGTATCTTCGCACATACACTTTACATGCAGCATCGAAATTAACTAGCAAGTTTATTTTCACGACACTCAACTTCGTACTCACCTCGCGGTTATAAAACATTATAATGTAAATGAGCCTGTAAGATAGAGGCAGAATCTTCATTCTTTTGAAAAACTCATACGATTTGAGTCTGCGTCGTTATTAATACAAATCCACCCAATTGTCTATATAGAAACTCTCGCTGTGACATTAAATATAATTAAAAGTTGAAAAAATTTTTTATATCCACAGTAATGCCGTAAAAATTCGTTGGTTAGAGAAATCTTATCAGATATACCGATTTTAATTGGACTAAGGTTTTTGCTCCCCTGATTGTTAACGATGTAGTATCATTTTATTATCACCATCATAAAATATTAATTTATCGTATCACGAGAGACACAAACGTCCCGTGTCGATTTAAATAGAAATTTTGTGTTTGAATTATTCAGATCATCCAAAATTATACTACTTTTTCACAGTCATGTATCGTCAAGACACACATTGAAAAAAAAATATAGGCGCGTCGTTAATAAAGTTGTTATCTTCCATAACGAATACAGCCTTTATTTATTGAAAATACCTCATTTTAAAGAGAGATAACACTCGAAAACAAGTATAAAGAGCTCACGAGTCAGATGTAATCAAGATGTTCCCATCGTTAGCATTTCAATGCATTACTGTGCCAAGTTAAACCCATCCTTTCTTGTTTTCCCTTACAAAAATGCTTAAAAAAAATGTTCCCCGTGAGACTAGCGAATGATCGACTCGCCCTACTCGCTTAAGGTTCTCCCCGTAGGTGTCAAGTGATGTATGCACTAACCCGTAGTGTTTATATGCGTAGATGAATATGCATATCCGCACAAAAATTTAAGTAAGAAAATCATAACTGATTCATGTTTCCGCATAACTGGGATGCTAGTTCCTCTGAAAGCAGGTGTTAAGTGACCACTCTTATTTCGGTATTTGGACACTTGGGAACAACAACATGCTTAAAATTACTGTAATCGATTCCAAGATTCCCTGCCTACATGGCAGTCTCATAGTCTTGTCATAATTTTTTCTCCTTTCTAGCTATCATTAAAATGGCATCCATCTACATAAACATATGATTCTTTGTACTATATATATTGTGAATGCGAACCCCTTCCTTATTTTTAATTTTAGTTTGTTAGCGAAGAATTTTGGCTAAACCATTTGGATAGATGTTATGGCTGTTATAAACACAGTTACTCATACCATAACGATGCGTTCAACAATACTTGTTTTTACTAAAGTATAAACCAATTTTTGCTAAAAAAAATGTTTCTAATGTATAAATTAATTTTTGCTCCAAATGTTACATGCACTAGCGTAACCATAACGTCGCCACAAATACTATTCCAGAAATAGTGCCTACTGAATTTTTGTCAGTTTCTTTGCCTCAGTCAGTGAAACACATTATTGGTTGGAAT
Organism: Clitarchus hookeri; assembly: GCA_002778355.1. Lineage (NCBI taxonomy): Eukaryota > Metazoa > Arthropoda > Insecta > Phasmatodea > Phasmatidae > Clitarchus > Clitarchus hookeri. The sequence continues at coordinate 212,473 of NQII01002086.1, read as the reverse complement.
TACTGTGTTTATGCGTAGGTGTATCATGTATTTCAGGTGCTGGTTTCGCTGGGCGGGGCAATTTATCTGTGGAGCAGATGGTTATAAAATAAACTTAGTGTTTATCTGTTAGAGTAACGTCGTACATGGGCACTATAAGAAACATCGAACACTTTCCCCGCCTTGTCAAATATACAATTTTCGTTTACCTTTGTAACAATTGTTACTACAAACTGATAATTTTGTTCCCATATATCTAAATATACACAAAGCCGTTTCTTTTTTTGCAAAGGTGAACCACACATTTCATTTTTAATTTCAAAACACAATGCATCGACAAAACAACTCGGCGTCAAGAAACGATACCAACNTTTTGCAAAGGTGAACCACACATTTCATTTTTAATTTCAAAACACAATGCATCGACAAAACAACTCGGCGTCAAGAAACGATACCAACATAAACTGAAAGGTAACTGTACACATCTGGGCAAGCACTACTTCCACGAAAGCTCATGTTGACAAATGCCATCTGTCGGCATCAATTGTAACTATCTATTGGCCATGGAGTTACATCAGTAATCACAGAAATGATGAATTATTGACACTGTGTTTACTCATTTTAGTCTCATAAAAATTCTGAAATACGGGAAATATGACTTCCCGTCTAATGATCATATGGGATAATTCTTTTAGACCCAGGATACGGGAAATCGCGTACAAAGCGGGACGGTTGGCAACCCTACCTACAAGAGCTCTTCGATGTAATCGCAACAGTCTGCATTGCTGGTTGTTTCATATTACCGTTCTTGACACATACCACTGCAGTTACGTAATACAAGTCGGCCACGTGCTTGATCGATACATGCATTAAATTATGTAACTCGCATAAATATTAGGAGCTATAATGTTATCGTGAAGAAATCAGATTTCTTGATAAAACTAAGCAAATTGAAGACTACAGACATATTCGTGAAGACTCTTTGAATGGAAACCTTCACTAAGTAATTTAAAAGGTGCAGTACTGTATCTAGATTTTAATAAAAACATCCAATAAAAAAATTTTCTATAGTATTTATACCTTAACTGTGAAGAAAAATGTTGAATGAATTGTTTATAATTTTAGTAAAATTCACCTTCCTCAAATAGTTACGACGTAAACCAGAAGAAATGTATCAGGAATGATTATGTTGGTTTTTGCTTTTGCCTTCCTAAAATCTATATCTTCCTCGAATCTGAAATAGTTGTGATATTGTATTTTACGCTGAAAATGATCTTTCAGCCAGTATGAGGGAAATGATGCACCTACGCCCAGTGCTTAGTTGTTACGGTCGAGCTTGCATAATTGTGCACAGGTCTGGCCAAATCCCTTCTGACAACAGACCCCCAACTGATTCATAACTTCGTGTGGATGTGGAGAGTGACAAAATGGCGTTCTTGTTTGTAAATGACCTAATATCCTTAGCCCTCAAACAGATACGCCTAATTATATGCACCAAAGAGTGTTTATGCACAAAAGGATGTGAATTTGTGTTCGTTTGTCTTAAATATTTCTTGCAAGTCATTTTCTATGCAACATTATAAAGCTGACAACTGGATCAAATGATAATGATTAGTTATATTTTCTTGAAGTATTCTTAAAATTGCTCTTATTATCACGACCAAAATATTTTATACAATTTTTACAAATTACGATAACTGGTTACATATTAGTACAGGCCAGAACCTCTATAAATATTTGTCTTGTTCCACTCTAGAGCGGTGTGAAGGGTCTATTCATTAGGAGTATGTTGTTATATAGCCCTACCTGTCATCTGGCGTTACAGTCTGTTTCGACGTGCGTTGGTGATATACAACTGTCCTTTACACGATCGATTTCCATTGAAGATCTAAAATAATACACAGAAGTTAAATAATCGAAATCAATCGATGTAGGGTCTATGGTATAAATCGGTTTGCTAATAAAAATAATAGAAAATTGCGTGAAAATTTTTGTCTTGTCTTGTAACATATTGCAATAACAAATCGTGGAGTAAAGTTGTTGAATTGTTTACTGCTTTACAGATATCTTAACAAAAGAAAGTGATACTTCTTCACTTGATCGAGACAATCTCATTTTATGTGCTTAAATATTACGTAAGTTTCGAAGACCATATGACTGTAAAATTTAATTACTGGAAATGTCTAGCCTATATCCAAGGCTACCCCAAACAGGAATCCAGATTATTTTGATAATTGTTAGTTGCAAGGTCTCATCTGTCGAATTATGGGTGGGACGAATCAAAGATATGTTGCTTTAAAAAAACAAAGCTTATGTGCAACCCAACATTTCACTTGCTTTATTTCCGATTCTTGGCAGTTATCATTCTCAAATGACCAAAGTATTATGGTTAACAACATTTACGAGTAGACTTACAATACATAAGTACCTCTCAAAGCAATATTTTAATACAAAACTTCGCCTAAGCAAATGACTGGCTTTTCTACGAAAGCGTCGTGATGTCATGAAACTAAATGGCTGAACAGAAGTTATAAAAAAATTTACATCGTACCTGTACAGTAATATTTGTCGGTCGATGCAAGCTTCGTGAAAATTCGTCAAACCACAGTTTTTAAACATATAGTACTAACATTTGTTAGGCCTACTGCTTTACTTACGAAAAAAAATCACTTTCCGATTATAAAATTGAAATGTCTGCACTGATATGTTGACNTAGGCCTACTGCTTTACTTACGAAAAAAAATCACTTTCCGATTATAAAATTGAAATGTCTGCACTGATATGTTGACAAGAATACCAAAAACATAATAACTAGCCGATGACAATGTATGTCATGAAAATGCCTCAACACATTTAATGCAGAATCTAATTTTGTCCCAAATTACTTACCTTGAAGTTCAGTCATGGAAGCTGGTACTTACTGTTTGATATATCGGTTCATACAAATTAAACCGTTCTGACAAACGTTATTATACTGTGTGTGTGTGTGTGTGTGTGTGTTTNGATATATCGGTTCATACAAATTAAACCGTTCTGACAAACGTTATTATACTGTGTGTGTGTGTGTGTGTGTGTGTTTTTTTTTTTTACACTCAAGGAATGTTGGGTGTAAAATATTTTCAAGGCGTTATTGTTTCAAGCTAGGAATCGCNGTTTTTTTTTTTTACACTCAAGGAATGTTGGGTGTAAAATATTTTCAAGGCGTTATTGTTTCAAGCTAGGAATCGCGTAAATACTAAATAACACGTGCACATTTATTTAAGCTTTCAAAATTTCAACACACATCGCAAATATAACTGAAAGCACGTCAGAAGATACTTCAAGTTTATTCGAGGTTCAAAATTTATGCGGACTAGAATTACATGAAGTTTAAAGTTTTCCAGGTCGGCGTATTATATGAATTTCCAGGACAGAAAATGCGTAGAGATACAGCAGAAAGAAATAAGAAGTCATGCCAGTTCACTCAGAATATGTATGAAAATATTTAATTTATTACGTTAATGAATACTTTACATCAGCAGTTGCTAACACTGAAAATCACGTTGGTTCGGGAAATATTTTGTTTACACACGAGAGCGGACCGGGGGAAAATAAACAATGAACCAGTTAACTTGAACGTTGCATCAACCAGGTGGTGATAGAATGAGTTAAAAACATACATTTTGTACAATCACGCCAAATTATATATTCGTTATTGCATACAACAAAAATAACTTAACAGCAGGTGACAAAAATTGTTTCACTTCACTACTTCTAAAAAGTTTAAACATGGAACTACTCGTAGTTCGTTTCCTACTTAAGGGTGGGTAATGCGGGCAATAACTTTTTTCATAGATCGATTTTAAGTAAGGTCTCTTTATCGTGAACCACCTATATAACAGGCTACACGCCTTTAGTGTGCTTTGTTTTGCTGTATGTCTTCTGTTATGCACTGTTCGGATATACTGGAGTATTCAAGACTTGTTTGTAAGAGTGATATATTGAAACCGCTTATAAATTTATAAATATATATGTGTGTGTGTGTGATATATATATATATATACACACGAGTCTGTACGAAGGACTGCTGTAGCTGGAGCGCTCGCTTCCCAAGGTTAACCGGGTTCGATTCCCGGCGGGGTCGCTTCCAGATTTTCGCACGTGGGAATCGTGCCGAACGATGCCGCAGGTCTGCGGGTTTTCTCGGGGATCTTCCGTTCACCCCGCTTCACCCTCGTCGGCTCTCAGACCCCGATGTTAAGAGACTGCCCATACCTCTCCACTTGTCTGTTGCCAACTATTATATAATTCATATACAGTTGCCCCCAGAAAGTATTGACATACCCACATTTTAGAGGCTGGTTATGACGAAAGTCATACTTTTCAGTATTGCTGACGTGCATAACAATAAAAAATATTTCTTCAGAGTTTGCCTGTCCATAACATAAATAGGTAAATTATAACAAGCAAACGTCGCTTTTCTGCAGAAAACCGTATTGGCACACGGTACAACTGTACCCTTCACTAGTCCGCACATTTTAATATTCAATGTGCATACTCTTTATAACAGTTTGCAGGCGCCGTGGCATGCTGTTTTCCAAATTGTGTGCCACTGCTTTTAGACCGTTCTTTAAATAATTCTCTCTCGAATTGCTTTCCCAGACGAACGGCATTTTCGGCATTTTCTGATTTGTGCATTGAAATGCGCCCAGAGACGCTCTACTGGGTTGATATCGGGACTGTATGTTGGGGTACTGACTAACCATTCGTGGAGCTTTGTATAGCGACCACTGTTGCGTTTTCACGACGGTGTGTTTCGGGTCACTGTTATCATTGACTAAAGATAGAATGCTGGAAATGAAAGACCTCAACAAATCCCAATTTGTGATTACTATCGTGTAAATTACCGCCATTGAGTAAAGATAACACTCAATGTTACCGCGGAACACCTCAATGTATTTCACATGGTCCACTGGAAAGTAGATCACAGCAAGATTTCCAACTCCAGAAGCTGCCATGGGTACATGTCCAAACAATTACAGCACCTCATAAATGTTTAACGGTTGGGAGAATGCGTTTGTATTGTAGTTCTGTGTTAGGTTTGCGCCACACTTTCTTCATTCCATCGGATCCGAACAAAGTTTACTTCAATTTATTCGAAAACGTGACGCTGTTCCAAAACTATCAACTTGTTGGGGGCAAACTGCAAGCTTTTCTTAGGTAATTGTACGAAAAGAATGGCTTCTTTCTGGGAGCTCTATCATGAATATTATCCATATTCAAAATAGGTCGTGCAGTCTGAGCACTCGCCTTATTGGACGTTCGTTAGATNCTCTATCATGAATATTATCCATATTCAAAATAGGTCGTGCAGTCTGAGCACTCGCCTTATTGGACGTTCGTTAGATTCCTGAACAATTTATGCCTTCTGCGCAAGACTGACAATTCGTTTACGCTCTCGGGCTTGCAATACCTCGGACGCGCAGATTGAAGCTCATTTTTTTTGCACTGTAGTGTAGCTAACAGAAAGTTCGTCTCCGATCTAGCGATAGATTTATCCTTGTGAATGGAACAATACTGCTCTATCACGTAAAGCCACTTAATGTAGCTTCTGCTTTGGAGTCGCGGCGACTGCTGCGTAACACTGAATACTAGTAAATTAACTGTAAACAAATCAACCTTCCGTGGGAACTGCGTCAGATGGCGTGACGTGTAGTACACAATAACCGATATAAAAAAAACAGTTCTCGGTGCCAGCAGGCTACTTTTTGGTTCAGAAAAGCAGATTTTGTTTATTGACACATACGGCTTTCTTTACATCAGTCTCTACACACACACGCGCGCATACACGCGCACGCGCGCACACACACACACACACACACACACACACACACACACA